>JAQGAO010001722.1:0-22882 GCA_034697705.1 Ommatoiulus sabulosus | reverse complement strand
TGCCCAACCGAATGGAACGAGTGCTGAATCGTACTCTGAGAGTACACTAGTGCAGATTTTTTGGCCCAATCGAATTCGCCATTATATATATACGTGTGTCATGTGACCCGAGGATCTCACATTGAACATTTGTGATAGCATGATTAAAAAATTTGACATTTTCACTTTCTCATCATGTCTCAATTTGTGGTGTATCTGTAATACTTTCCATAATTTTTCTTTTTAAAACCCGATGATTCTTTTGTAAAAACCCTGTATATTTTTGCTGATTTTTTTTGTGTTACGTTTTTCCAAATTACATCCGTTGAGTGATACTTTCAGGGAATTGGGGGTAAACTAACTCGACAGCAGTGCTTTTATTACATCCTGTGACTATATCTTTCTTAATTGGTTATCCAACAGAAAAAAGCTTTTGTGCATGACTGTAAAACCATGACGTCAGTTACTTTCCAGAAATAACTTTCTCAGAATAGGATAGTTTTCTATCCTGGAAATACAGTAGGCCTACAGTATATCTCGAAACATATTTGCTAAGGAAATTCTTCCAACACACGCTGAAACATCCAGCAATAATATACCTGGAAACTTTGGAAAGAAATATCTGGATATAATTTGCCTCGTGTGTGATGGCCTTTATATCAACACAAGAATTCCTAACTTAGTTATGGTATCATATAATGAAGAATTAAACCAGGTACTTCAGCAAAAATTTCCTTCGACCAGAATTTCTTTCGTGCGCGCCATCCTTGTATGGCATAAAAGCATCATTTCAATTGCTGACAACAGCATCTTCAACACATTCATTTCTGTGGGTCTTCTGAAGACAGCATTGTTCTTTTTTTTTCTTGCATGGCGCCATTGCAACGCGATACGAATGCCCTCCCCCATGGCATATATTTCAATGTTAGAGACTATCATATTGTTTTTCCAGCCTAATATGAAATTCATAGGCTGGGTTTATTAGCATGATGCATCAGCGTCATTACGTCACTGGCACGATGGATTCCTGAGAGAAATGTACTCTTTTTCCACTAATGGCCCAGAAAGAGGCCGCTGCGCATCGGCATGGCGCTGCAGTAGGCATAAAAAACTGCTAATGCCGTCGAATATAAAGTGTTGGGACATAAAACGTAAAACATTTCCATTCCCCGTTGCTCGGATACTCTGCATTCCTACTGCAATGTCATCTGCGAGGGGATAAACATGGAAACTGGTGGATTTCACTAAATAAAAAAAAGGAAACTGAAAAAAATGCTGACGTATATAGGGCGAAAGAAGAAAATAAGGCTTCCGTAAAACAAATGTCAGTGGTGTCGCGCCGCCATGTCCATTAAATAGTTGATTCGGCACCATTTTATTTCACTCCGCAGACACATCCCGCACTTGTGGTAAATTCAATTTCAAAACATGGGAGGGCTAACAAATAACGGCGAAACTACCCAATAGAAACGAGGGCTTTAAGGTTCAAGAAAACGCATGTCGGCTTACGGGCGTGATGCGGAAGACACGTGGCGCCACCGCGCGACGTCATTAACACGCGTGCTTAAGGTGTTATCAGGCCCAGTTACGTTTTAATAATAGTCGCTAAACTAAATTAGTAACTGCCTGGTACTGTACGTAATGGTTACATCATGGGATAAATGAGGGTTTTACACCATGCAGTTAATAATATTTGCCTCTGGGTAATTTACTTGGTAATGTAATAAGACATATTGGATTTTGTATATCTTCGCCCTTAATATCCATGGGCGCATTTCCTGCTCAAATATTGCATAATTTGTGAGAGTATTTAAGTGCACATGTGTGGAAGCAAAGTTATGTTCGATACTGTATAAAGGAGTATCCAATCTTACAAAGACCGCCTGGAATAAATAAGATATGGTGGGACAGAAATGCCAGAAAGATAGTCAAGATTATTTCGAAGATATGGACATGTAATATCCGCGCTTTCAATCAACTTGTAATAGCTACAGGTACATGCTTTAATATACAGCGTTGTTTACCGTACAGCAATTTGTATCAATGACATCGATACCCCATCAATGACCCATTCCAATATATCGTCCGAGATTTTTATAAACCGCAACTTATCCGCGATCATTAAAAAAATGGCTGTATGGATTTTAATAAAATATGTTGTGAAATTCTTCCATCATTCCTGAACATATTTCAACATTAAAAATATAAATAAAGTGGCTCAGCGGCGTTTTTTTTTTTAACTTTTGGAGGCATTTCAGAAGCAAAAAATGTGTGAAATATTTAAGGCCCGAGTAATAATGTATATCCAAACGTTCGGTATATGAGGGGATTAAAAAGTTGAGAAATGGACAGACAAGGGTGAAAGATGCTTAGAGAATGGGACGGTCAGTGTCTGTCTCACATACTTTAAACAAACGGTTTTTGAGAGAAGCATATAACATGTAATCGCTGCCAGAACAATGGGAAAAATGCATCTATCAAAATGGAAATTATTTTGAATAATGGATGACGTTTATACATGTATCATGTACTTCTACCAAATTTCATTAAAATATGAAATCACGGTATGAATTAATAAAAAGTGACCTGAAAACGTACCGATAATAATGATGACTTTCGTATTCAACATAGGGAACATTATGTCATTGCCATACAGCCGTTTTTTTAAATGATTGCGGAGACTTAATGAACACCCCTCGTATTAAAACATAAATGGCCTCAGTTTGTATTATTAAATCAACATGCATGTTTAATTATTTTTCCAATAATCTCATTTAATGTATGTGCATCATAGATGTAGCTATTTCTAACAATCCGCAACGTTACTTGAAACACTTTGAATTGACGCTAACTTGATGAGATTGTTTTCAGCAGGCATTAGTTGCACTAACCTGAAAATCAACATTAACCTATATGAACAATATTTAGCATTTACATTTCGCATGCGAGCTCGGCGAAGCCACTTCTGTCAAGTGGCTTCAGCTCAACTGATCCGCTTGATATAATTCGTGCATACGTAATTTGTTTAGAAAAGTGGACACATTCAAGAGTTTTGTTGCCTGTAGCTCTCTCTCTCTTTCTATATATATATGTATGTATACAATAGTTAAGGTTAACTAAAAAATGAGGAAATCACAAGCCCGCATGATCCCGATATTGTCGGGTATCAAAGAGACGATCGATCATCAACTGATCATTTACATGTACATGTATACTGTAAGCCAAGTGGCACGTTTACGAGACTATAAAGTAAGGAATTTTATTTGTGAATTTATTTGCAGATCATCGCGTCCGTACCCTACGAATTCACCCGTTCCCAGCTGGTATTGTTGTCCCTATCACGGGTGATTCTTGTCCCCATGATGGTCATGTGCGCAGCCCCTAGAAAATCTCCCTTGATTCCAGGCGAGGGATGGCCGATGGTATTTTCCCTTCTGCTCGGGATAACGAACGGAGTTTTCGGGAGCGTCCCGATGATAGTGGCCCCAACCAAGGTGCCCGATGAGCACAGGGAATTAACAGGTATGTCCACCAACCGCTTCGCGGTATGAATCAATAAAAATCGATTCTGAAAACCTACCAATAATAATGATGACTTTCGTATCCAACATAGGGAACATTATGACATTGTCCTACAGCATCGGATTAACTACTGGGTCAGCGGTTGCGTATCTGCTAGATGAAATTCTAGGACCTCCATTCGCCGTGGGCAGACCTTGCATCTCCATTGGCATGACAACCATCCCTGTTGTCTTCAACTCAACCTTGGATCACGTGGAAAATTTTACTCTATCAATGTTATGAACATGTTGCTCGTTATTTTAATACACTCTGCATGGTAAATGAACAGGGAAGTATCCGAAGTTGCCGATGCATATCATTTAAGGGCCTATGACGCGTTAACGTTTTATAGTACATGTAGCCTATATGTACACTGTTGTATTTTGTCAAAGTAATATTTTCTTGCAAATGTTTCTTTTTATAACCACTACAGATGTTTATCGTGCTAACGATTAAACCTAGCCCTTCAGAATAGAAACTAAATATAGGTGAAAGTCGAGTGGCCAAGCATTAGAAGACAATGCCTGGCTATAAGATTATTATAACTCTTCCCAATACCCGTGGACCAAACTCTGTGTAAAGTCTATTGATTTCTGCATACAAAGCAAGGACATGCAGTAATACATGAACGGGAGCCTATTTTAAAAAATGAAAGAAAATAACGTTAACAAAGAATTTTTCCATCGACTAATATTACTAGACTTTGTATATTGCTTAAACTATCGTCATAAATGCGGGAATTTTGAAGCATAACACTGCTTAACAATGGTAAAAATTGTCAACTAAATTTGTGGCGTTACACATTTCATCGCCGTTCACAGAAAAGTGTAAATGATGTTGCCAAAAATGTAAACCTACAAGTTAAAAATGTTAAAATAAATATTTACAGGGTGGCTTCATTTTCATGAATTGTGCGATATATTCCTATGAATGTTTTGTTAATTAACTCTTCATAAAAAGTGCATCTCAGTAACCAGACTGTTAACCATACTTTAAATGCACGCCTATTTTTCAATGTTGGTTTTAATTTGTTAAATTATGTAAAGCTACAAGTTTGTATATGTAGGCCTACTTCAATGGATTGCAGGGTACTAAACCAATTTAGTCTCAAAATGGTTTCCGTTTGGGACAATGGAACTAGGTTAGTTTTAATGTTGATATTACAATTAAATTATATACACAAGCAAGATACTGTAGATTTTCTGCTTGATAAAAGTAGCTCTATTATTATCGTGAAATGGTAATGTCAATTAATGAATTAAGTTGTGTTTTGCAACAATTCAATCTTGCGATCATTATGTTATTTAATCTTAAAAATATCAAATCGAAAAAATCTGAAGCAAAAACGACTAACCTACTCATTTTAATTTTACGATAAGTTTAAAACTAAAAAAACCTATACTGCATATTAAACAGGTTTATGTTCTAATCCTCGTCATGCTGTGCTTTGTTATACGAAAAATTCTTATATTCAGTGAATTGATAGTCAAAACGGTGCAAGATGAGCTAACATGTTTCAACTTGCGTGGAATATAGGGTATACGCTCTTCTGATATTTCCAAAGAAATTTAAAAAATGATGCTAATTATCATTAGTAATTCATGAAACATTTTTAGCAATTCGGGTAAAATTTGTTCAATCTCAGAATGCATGTCAAACAACCCTAAAAGAGTCACCACTTTTAACGCCATCAAGCTTGTGATTAAATCATTAGCACCAAGAACCATGAAAAAGGACAGAGGCACATTAGAGACTGCACCTGAGACACTCCAAATGCTCTAACCGAAAGCTCACGTCGAGTGATTGCTTTTAAATAAATCATATTTTCAAGGAGATGAGTTCGTTGCGAGATATATAGTTGTGCGTGGGTAGAGAGGACTTCCAGGTTAATTGCCAGTTCTTCTCGGGTAATGGAAGTGGAAGTAATTCAGCTGGAAAGTAGTTTCCACGTTGATGTACATGTACATCAACCCAGGTACTATATAACTATCGTCAAAATGTTCATTAATTTCGAATGAATTATTTAAGCTCATCGTGTTTGAATATTTATAACAATTGCAGTATACACGCACTCGATAATTGTATCCGTGAAATTAATATTCAACTTAAAAAAAATTCACTGGAGTTGAAAAACACGCGTATGTGAAGCAGCCTTCAAATAAAAATGATTAATTATTTATACCCGAGTTTAATAGCGTTTCATCAGTAAAGATCTCTTTGATCTCACTGCGGACTATTTTAGTACGACGAAGTTTGTTCACGTCAGTGCGCTAATATCAGTTCAAATGAAGGTAATTGATGTACAATTTCATTGCAATTACTTACCGCATTTTAAACAAAAAGTCATGAATTCCATAGCATCGAAAATTATGATTAAAATAATGCATCTTCCATAGAATCTTTGCATGTTGGCATCTGCCTTTTTTCGTAATACGAATTTAATCTTATTAAGAAGATGAAAGAAAGATTATTTAAGTGGCTATGGAAGTAATTAATTAAACGCAGTCGGGCCTATTAAATTCAATGATTTCAAGCTCCAGATACAATAACACGCATATTACATGTATAGATATCAACGCAGGGTTTATGGTAATAAATTCATAATATCTGTATACGAACTGCCGGTACTGAGAATAAACGTACTTTTGAGACCTAGGTTTTCAATATTTATGTAAATTTAAGAAAGATCAGTATATAGTTCGCAACAACAAAAAACGTCAATAAACTAATCAATCATTTTGGTTGTGGAATACTAATTGTTTTAAAATTGAAATTACCTTTGGAATCTGTGTAGCCTCATCATTGTTGTAGTTGTAACAATAACACAACAACACAAAGAAATTAAAATGAATCAAAACTTCAATAACAAATTCCTAATAAGTTCGGATGGCAGGATAACCTATACATACTGGCTTTATAGGAATACATAAAAAGTTGGTTGTGTAAATTACAACTTGTATACAGAAAACCAGGGTTTCGAAACGTTGAAAACTGTTTGTATTTGTGGCATCAAATTCATCACAGCAACAAACTAATAGCTGTATTGTACATGTATTTACGACATTTATTTTTGGTAGTGAAGGGAAAAATATTCCTACTGGTGGGGTCCTTTGAGGGGTAGGAAGCCGAAGCTCATTCTTTGCTACTGCGGCTTATGTCAATATTGATTGCTTTTTGCATTTTTATTAACAAAAAAAGTTGATTAAAACACAGACTATCCATAACCTCATTTTGAATTATACGAATTTCTTCCAGCAAATTGCTCGTCGGAATTATCAAAGATGATTTGCTCGCATACTACGCAAATTAGTTTAGAAGTAGAATATCGCAATAGTGCTTCCATTATATATCCCAACATGGCGCATAAGCTGAATTCTGAATTTAAAGACGCAAAGCTAATTAGATCGAGTTACGGTTGAAGCAACAAGTTTATCACACGCACAAAAACAGCATAAAAATATCGGCTCATATTAATTTTCAGATCGAAAAATAGCAAGTGAAAGTAAATTTTTTAAATTTACTACATGTTTTCTAGACATCTAAAATTGAACTTCAGTACGAAAACAGCGTTTGTCTATATTCGGATACGAGAGAAAAAGCAAAGTTAACTGAAATGTATTAAAATCAGCATAATTTGTTCAGTCAGGATCTAGGCAGATAAATCGTGAAATCTAATTTAATTTCATGGTTGGATAGTTTCAGGAATTTTACATGTCCTCTTTATTTAAAATTTCACCAAGTCGATAGAAGAACGCTCGAAGGGACATTCCCCTTCTAGAGCATGCAGGGTTAGATAGTGTGCATGAAGAAGAGCAAAACTAAAATACAAGTAAGAAAAATCAAGTAGTTGGTCTGGTCCCAGTTATAAAGGAACATATAATGCTGGTCATTAGAGGGGATAGCGAAATTAACATAACTAAAGTGCAAAGCATAATCTACAGTATATGTACATTAGTGGAAACAATTTTAAATAACTTTACAAGGTGCATACAGGTAGCCTATACTGTATGCACAAAGAAAACTACATTGAAATTAGTTCAAATATATTAATAACTAATATACGTATACTTGCCATATGCAATAATTACAGCATACATGTATCACAAAGTTCCAATTTGGATTTGAATTTGGCATACGTTGCACTTCTCTCACAAATATGTGTCTAGATGTCAAGCAAGGAGCTAGATTCATTTAGACCTTAAGTAACATTAGTTTCACATAAACGTTACTTTGTACAAAATAACATTTAACAACGTTAAAGAGATCCTAAGCGGTCTTAGACGCAGAAGGTAACTGCGTCAGTGCACTTTATTTTGCATTTATGAGATGCACGCATTTTCATCTAGAAGGATTAACCTCTAGCCTAGCTCAGAAATTTCAAACTGGAGTGGTAAAATATCCCATTTCGCCTAGGCCCAACGGAGCTCCGTAGAGCCGAATGGCGCGAGGGCACCTCGCCTTGAAAGTGGAATTGATTTCTGTGTCTGTCAGAACACGCGACCTATCTGGCAATTTTTAAAACTAACTTGCTGCTATAATCCCATGATCCCGTTGTTTACAACCGCATCCGCGTGCTATCGCTTTTTCAAGGCACAGCTACAAATCTGGGAATTATACATGGGCGGCAAAATAAATTTCGCCGCAGTTAGTGAGGCAATGGATGAGCGCCAAACTGCCTCTGCGGTATAATAGAAAATAATGAATAGCAATTTGGTTAAGAAGGTATTTGTCAGGTTGACAGTCGGTGGACGTTGATTGGTCTGACGTCAAATTCAGGACGGTGCAGCGAATGGATGTCAGATGCTTCTTCGGGATCAGCGGTGCAGCAGAAATGCACGCCGCAGAGGCCCATCTGAGATGCAGGGAACAAAGGGATACAAGAAAACGATGCAAGAAAGGTGGAGGATGGCTGGCTTTGATGGATGACGATGCTGCTTTTAAGGAAGCACTTAGGAAAATGACCCGTGCTTTATTTGGTCCCAAACGCCCCTTGTTGAGACGCGATATTTCTCAATTGCACCAGGCTTATGTCATATTTCAGATGGCAGCAGGTTCTATCGAACCATTTACAAAAATTCTGCAGAAGCCACCGAATTGCCATCCACGATGCATCCATATCGCAACGTCCCCTGAATGCATTGGCTCCGATGAGGATTGGCGAAGTTATGAAGTGGTAGCGAAATTATCGCGCCACAAAGAAAAGCACTGGCGACTATAAACGAACACCTTCATAAGGGATCATCCATAAAGGACGTCCTGCATTTTTCCAGGATTTTAGACCACCTTCCCTCCCCCCATTCCTCCATACAGGGGCAATAATGTATTTACTTGTAATAGCTGATGCAGGGTTTGTAAGCTGAAGAAATCAGAAAATTTGCCTATAAATTGACTAACAAGAAAATAAAACCAATGCAATCAATTTATCATCTAAAACTGATGACAGTTTAAGCACAAGTTGACATTCGGACGTCCAGTTTCCTTGTTTCTCCCCCCACCCCTTTCTGTCCGCCTGTGTTCCATTTTCACATTTCCATTCCTCCCTCCCTTTTCCGGACGTCCTTTATGGAGGGCCCCTAACCGCGTAGTTGATATTTCGGTGAACGCAGCCAAGTATGTTCACTATATACTCACAATATACAGTATCCTTACATCGGATGAAATCGCAATTCAAAATGAACTGGTTTCAAAAACATAATGCACATGTATGCTAATTAGCAAATTCATCGCAGTTTGAATGGAAAGTTATTTTTAGAAAAGTGCAAGGTGAAAAATTAATTACACAGTTAACAAAATAAAACTTAAAAAGGCGAACCTTAAATCACCATCTCAACTCAAGAAATACATTGTACGTGCATCTAGTACACCGACATATGTTATATACAGTTGATATTCGTTATCACGCAGCCAGATTAATATATCTACATGTCAAAAGCCCATGATGGGTTTAGGAGAAAAGTTAATTGAAACGTTAAAGAGACAAAAACATCCATCAAATATCACGTGATGCCATGATTTGGCGCCATCCCCATCATTGCTGCAATAAGTGGGATGTTAAGAAAAATCGAAAAAAACATGAGAATTGAAGATTCTGTAGCGCAGCATTTTAAGTACTGATTGGGAATCGTTGGTAATTAGCGATTAGTTTTTCCATTCAAATCAATAAGCTTACTAAAGAAACAAAAACCTTCCAAGCAACCATGAAACGTATTACAAACAAGAATAGGTCTATTTGTGGAGAACAGTCAATTCTATGCCATGATGCCAATGCCCTTCAAATGGTATAGTTATTCACAAGAGCTCTTCGTTTGTTCTAATTGTTCTTAAAAGTGAAATATGCCATATGCGTAGAGTTTTGTTGATTTTTCTATTGAGGCAGATAAAAACTTCAACCGGACCTGAATCGCCAAGTATTTAGCGTACTAAAATAAAATTGTAACAGAATCGGTACATCAATAAAACTTGACATGGAACATACTGTAGGATAGGGCCAGAGGTGTTAGGACGAAAGAAAAATTGGGAGAATGAATTGCAAGTTTGTAATATTCCAAATGAGTGAAGGGTGTGAAAACTAAAGCGAGTAAAAGAAAACAGGACAAGGTACGCATGTAGCAAATTCGATTGAATAAAATAGGTGGAAAACGGTTGAGTGTAAAAAAGTTGCTAGATGAGCAGACTATAGCGAAACGATTACAAGTGTGAAAAAGGACAGAATGGATCGAGAGTGGACAGAACAACGTGGAATCGAAGAGATCGAATTGTATGTGGGATGATGGTAGTATAGAGAGAAATATAGGAAAAGCAATAGAATTTCTGGGGCTGACAGAATGGGTGAAATAATATTTGTATGGGAGAAGATGGAATGAGAGAGTTAAAGGGCCGAACAAAATGAGAATAGACAAATTGTGGAAAGGAAGCACAAACAGGTTAGGAGAAGTTGGAAGTGGTTGGGGAAGTACAGATGGAGGAAGATCAGCAGTTGAAAAGGAAAAGGAATCTAAGGGGATGAAGGAGAATTGGACAGGAAGGAATAGAAAAAGCAAGACGATGGAATGGGAGAATCAAATCAGTGGGATATAAAGAAATGTAATTGACGAAAATTAAAAAGAAAACACCAAGATTAGATGCAATTCATTTAAAAGATAGTCAGGTTTGGAGTCGAAGACATTAACAGTATTAAAATACAATGCATTGTCTTATATGATTTGGTTCAACATTTCCATGATGGGACAGTGAGCATCGATCTAGAAAATGTTCATAATGAGTTTCATTATTATCATCTTTAAAACAGAGCGTGAAGGCATATAACGAGGCATCAAAGTGAAGATGATAAATTAGCCTGAGAACAGATCTTTTTATTTTATTAAGACATCACACCGCTCTCTGCCTCGAATTCGCATAAAACCACGCCAGCTAATGAAAGCTGGTAAGTCACAATGACTTTGAAACATGCCACCACGCATCATCGTGTGAACAGAGACTTTGCCCTCATCATAGCACGATTTTTTCCTTATTCACGATTCTTGAGACATTTACAAAGGATCTGAGACAACGAGAATCGACGGTTTTCACCAGATGATAAAATTGTTCGCGTATCGCCAGACGAAAAAATGGTGATAATTTTTCACCACTTCATCATCAATCATTTTACCCGTTCTTGGATAGACCACTCTAACGTATTGAACAATACGTTTAGTAAGTGGGCAGATGAAATAACAGTAGCATGGATATTCTTTAAATTAAATGTAATTTTTTCCTCATCACACAAAGGGGCTTTCGATTGTAAACATACATAAGGAAACGGCCTTTCAGCTTTCTCACCAATTTTACCAACCGCATTTCACAAAAATACCAGAAGTATTTCATGGTTTAAAAATTAAGTCATTTGCCAGTATATAATTTTTGTATCAGAAGTATATCAAAACAAACTATACTTGATGTATCCATATATCAGTCCACATTTCATCCAATCAATTGAATAATTTGGTTCGTAATACAAATACCTACTTAAAAAGCACAGATATACATGTATAGGATTGCAAAGCCTAAGAAATGTTGGACGTCCATTGCTGATTTCCAATATCATTACAAAACTGTACTTAAATAAGACCTTACTCTCTCTTTATGAGGCATTTAAAGTTCATTTAAATTGGTCAAAGGGGTTAATGAACAGAAAAAAATTTCTAAAACGAATTTCGTAATACATACATGTATTGGAAAGAGTTAAATTGGTTTTAATTTTCTTTTTGCATTTAATGCGGTCTTTGTAATTACACGGTTGGTTTGGGAGCAATCACTTATCAACAGAAACAATGCACAGAAAAAGTATCCAAGCATCTAAGAAATCCTTTTTTTTTACAACCCACAAGTGTGCTTTTTCACCAGAGTTACTGTGATACAAAGGGAAAGCTAAAAGGAAAACCAGCAAAAAAATGTTAAGGACTTAATTCCATGGAAGCTTATCAATGCTCTTTTTTAGGGGGAGCTTGTCTATACATTTTACACTTTAACAATTTAATGCCGTCCCCATTAGCAAAAAGAACAACACTGAAAATACGTGAGCCTCCCTTGGAAAGCAATAAAACGTCATAAGTAAATTCAATTCCAAAAGTTTAAATTTAGTTATGGAGTTTACTTGGGAATTTGATGTTCCAAAACGATATTAAATATTGCAATAGATAAAATACATTGCTGAAATAAGGCCCACAGAGAAATGATGTATGCGCTGTAAATAATTCATAAGCAATATCCTTTTCCAGTCTGATGACGGCAAACGAGGTTTACAGAATCGCTGGTTATTACAGGATGTCCAAGAAATCAAATATAATTTGGAAATATAGTAAAATCTGTTAAGAGTGACCACCAAAAGAAATTGCTACGTTGGTCACTGTACACAGGTGGTCACTATACAAAGACTATCTGAATTAAATTTAAATAATGAACATGCGCGCACTGTACTTATACATGTAGACTGTAATACATATAGTAAAAACCACAAAACCAAAAAAAGTACAGAATAATTATGTCCATGTGCATTACATACAGTATATTTATTGCCTTATTACACATGTTTTTTTAAAGAAAAAAATTATCAAGTTTCCCTTGTTTTAAATGCTTTTTGCTTCTTATGATCATGTTGTCAGTAATTTTTTCGATCTTAATAACATGATTGGTTGAATTATTTGAGAACCACCAGAGTTAAAGTTGGAAGCAAGAGGTCTATTCTGTCAAGTCCCCATTTTTCTAAAATTCCTGCTTAGCTATTTCCTAGAGGCTAGTCACATTGGCTGAATATTTGAGAACCGCTAAGGTTAAAGCATGTAATGTGGCTCATCTGTTATCTGGTCACTTTTTAAGGTACATTGACAATGTAAAAATTGCCCAAAAGACAACACACACTGGTCACTGTACACAATAGACAGGTGGTCACTGGTCACTATATAGAGACTTTTTATAAAGGAAATGTACACTAGAGAAAACAATACACTAAAAAGTGGTCAACATAAACAGGTGGTCACTTTTCCAGGTTTTATTGTATACCACTCCAAACATATTTATAAATTAACAACTGTTCCTATTATTTGGTGTTCGAAATGAGGAGAATTGAAACTGATAGGCACACAGCATATAGCCTAATGAAAGGTAATGATTGGCATAAAGACCCTAATCAATATTTGGAGGTATTATAGGTACATTACATGTATGTTTTATTGATTTTGAAACATTTGAAAACGTGTAAAAATAACGAACCAATCAATCCAAAATTAGAAAATTGACACAAAAACGTGTCAATTTACTATACGTTTTTCATGCAAATCAAAACTAGAAATAATGCCAGGCTTATACTTTTGTTACTTTTTAAAATGGTAAGATTTAATTGCAGAGTTACTGTACATGTACATGTAGTCACAAATGTTCCGTTTTCGCAATATGACACACGTACACATTATATGAGTGGAAATTTGATATCACGCCAAATATAGTTCATCTTTTAAAAATGTTAGTTTCATTATCTGGAAAACTATGAAAAGAAATTCATAACGATAATTATAGTATGTCAAACAATAGACAATTTTCTTTCAATAATTAAGTTAAATCGAATATACAGTAGGCTATTTCCCAAAGTAATAAAATGCCGGATAATTATTGATTACCACAACCGTTACTCGTATACGAAGAATTATTGATCAATATTTCTTCTTAATATATTACAAAAACAGTTGAAATATTCACAATAAATATTTATTTTGACAAATGAATATTTGCATTCATGCAAATCGCTAGAAACTAAATAAATTTGATCGGGGTTATACAATGTAGAATGAATACCGCAGCAGTGTTATTCCATCTCTGCTTTAACAATGCCTTTATGGTGTAATCGGAATTTTAAAGGATTAAAGAAATGAAACAAAGGTTAACTTACAGTATCACAACTATTGCTCCAAAAACTATTAAATTGATTCTGATCTAGCGTACTACAGACATGATTATACTTGTATTTACTTCCAAGCCAATTCAGCATTTATGTGATCAGTAAAAATCAAAGAATGTATTCTTACATTGAAATGAATTATAAAATATTTGGCCGCCGCAATTTAAAAATTGAAAATGATGAATAATGCTTGCGTAGACTTTCAGCGTCAAATGTGTAAGCATACGTAAAAAGCGATGGGATAATTATCAGCGCTGATCTAAATGTAACGCTATATGCATATACTGTACATGTAACGTTAAAAACATGTAAAGATGAAAGCGAAACAAAGTTAATAAGTGCGCCAAACTTGCTTCAAATGTACGAATTTATTATTCTGGAAATGCATATGAATATGAACCCAGTCTTGAGAGAGTATGGGTCAAAGAAGACAGTATGCAGGTATAGTGGAACAAAACACTAAATATATTAAAAATGAAACAACAGAGTTCGTTTGGCACAACTTCGTAAAACGTCATTTACGATGGTATAAAGTGCTTCCAAGGGTGACTGACCAAACATGCCCTTATGCAAAATGCCCGTTGCTAGGGTAACAAACGTTTTGAAATAAAGCAAAAGGACCTTAGGCTCTAGCTCGAGAAAAGCAATATGCTAGGATCTCTGTTTATGCCAGTTTATAAATGCGAACTGTAGTGCAATAACTCTTCAAGCATAGAAAGACATGCCTCACCACGCACCACAGAACTAGCCACGTTTCTTAGATTCTACTAGCACAGCTAGACCAGTCCAATTGTCACAATCGGTTGCTATCGAATCGTTTTGCCAGTTTCTAGAAGAATGAGAGAGAATCAAGTAAGGTTCAACAAAAATTCAAAACTTTAGAGCCCATGGACGCTGTTAACATGTAGATTCTTTTAGCATACTTGCAAATCGGTAAGCTAACTACACAATAACCATAAAATTATAAGTAACATCCAGGTGATTTAGCATTCTTATGTTTAATCTCAATTGAACTCAGCTATGTGAAGTCGGTAGTTATGCCTTGATTTGTTCGATCGTAATCAACACTCTTAAAATTGTGTTTGGATAATTCTGTCAAAAAACTGATGCTGTTGATTTGTTTAACAATGTACGAAGGGTATTTATTGAGTTTAAGTGATCGATTTCTTAAATAATTTGATCTTAATAAAATTTGGTTGAGAAATACTTGTAAACGTCATGTATTCAAAAATATTTTCATTTCGGGAGATACATTTTTCCTATCGTTCTGTCAGGCACTGGCCGTCCATTTCTCTGAGCATCTTTCGCACTTGTCTGTTCATTTCTAAACTTTTGAATCCACTCGTTTACCAAACGTTTGTACATTACTTGGACCTTAACATTTCACACAGCCGTCGATAACTTTCTGCTCCTGAATTGCCTTCAAAAGTATAAAATCCATATCGTCATTTTTTAAATGAGTGCGGAAACTTAATGAACATCTTCCTATCCCATCCTCCTCGTTAAAGTAACAAATACGGGAAATATAACTAAATTGTGATTTTGGGGTCTGACTTAATTTTATGTGTATAACGATCCACTCTGCCAAATGGTACTATGTACTGCTCGACTGCAGTGGTAAAGAATTGAATTGAATCTTTCGTATAACGGTATGCATGATGAGATTCCAAGTTTAATGCATCTCCGTGACCAAAGTGTCTTAAGTCATGTAAAGTAAACAATTTACACTGTGCAGTATGACCATTTATGCGATTATGCGAAAACTTGTTATTTAAAACAATGCTGTATATTGTATGAAAATAATGAAAGAATACTCTCTTTAAATATAACACTCTCTTTGTGCACCTACTCCAGCTATTGATAACTAATTTCTGCATCATTATACTTTAAACATTTATTTGTAAACGCATTAAAAGCCGACGGCTAACTCCGCCTTTCAAGTCTGTTGTTTTATCACAACACATCATATCCAGGAAAGAGAAAATGGAAGATTTAGTCTAAAGCATGCGCTTAAATCGTGATTGAAATAGCTGAGCAGACCGATAAATCAAGTATATGGATGGGCTTACAGTACCGCGAAGACAGCACCAGTAAGAAATAAAAGCGGACAACGTCCTCTTCTTATAGTTTCATTTTGATTTTCTTAAAAGCAAAGCAAATCCTTCGTTTTCTAACTGCGGTATTTATGTTTTCAAGAAGAGCAGTGGGGCCGTGGCAGGACAGAGACTATAGATTACACGAACAAGATCGTCGTCAGAGATAAATGTTTTATCTTATTAAATGATAGGATCATTTCTTCCTTCTTATCGAATTTCTGTCAATGTTGATGCTATTAAATCATATACGAAGAGGTTAGTCCCGTTAAAAAGCAGTGAAGAATTAGTGCGGCAATATTTATTGTGCGGAATCCGGAACCAATTTGGAGGCTTTTAGATTAATTTCAAAACATTTAATACAGCACGGACACTGCAGATGGCGCAAAATGATAGCATTCTGTAAAACACGGTACTGTACTACATGTATAGGTGCCTGCACCACTTTCAGTGTTTAACAACGATCTCAGAATTAATGCAACATCAGTCTCAAAAACAAGAAAATGCATGTACAGTACAATAAACATCATAACCTGTTAAAGTTATAACTGGAAATTTCTTATATTGAGGTAAGCGTATGCTTTTGTTATAAATAACAACTGAATAGGAGCACATGCTATATTTCATATACATTGAAGGTTTCGCTCAAGATTACTTATAAGGCGCCAACTACGTGCTTGTAACAAAGCAATTTCATGAGTATAATTGAAAATGTGTCATCTCATCATTGCTGAGTGATGACTTCTATACGCACAATTCCAGTGACATTGAGGCCAGAAATGACGTTATTGTTTGTTACACAGTGGCCATAACCAAATAACTAGATAGCAATGTCCACGCTGTAGAATCACGGAACGCAGGGTACGCGAGGATAATGCGTTTAATACCACTCTTTAAGAAATGTGCCCCGTTATAGCGCAGACTAGATTGGATACCCAAAGGCCTCGGAAAATAATACTTATAACGGAGCAAATGTTTTCGGTTTTGGCAATGGCTGTTGCCGCAGTTCCTAAATTCAATTTTTCTTTTTGATTATCTCCATCAATAGGTTTTTCCACCTAAATTGCCATCAACTGCGAATCAGTGAGGTTGACGGACAAGCGGCTTGCCCGGAGCCATGCCCATTTCCATGTCGTATCGATTAGAGCAACTCGTACGGACGCGAAAAATGTGATGGCTGGAGCATCATCAGCAGTGAAGTCAGATGAACAAGGGCCACAAATGAGTGATAACTGATAGGACAAGTCCTTCTAATTTAATCTGATGTCATAATCATTGATTTGGCAAAGGTTAAACTACACGGAGATCGAAAACGAAAATCTCTTCTGTCCCTCTCTTATCTCGTTGGAATACAAAGAAGCTTTGCCAAGCTCAACCCATTTTTATCCATTCGCTTATTATTGTTTCGATGCTGGCCATGATATGGATGGGATTTCCACGAATAAAAGGACTGCATACGCAAGGATTGAAAATCCAATAACATGGCAGATAATGAGAGACACGACGTTTGCAAAAGTGCATAAATGGCATCCACGGAAAATTGATGACCACAGAGATGAAAGCTAATTCAAATAAAGGAAATTAGACGGCCGCCAACAACTAACTTCGCAACAGAACCACAAACTGTCGGCCGAGGAGATTTTAGATAAATTTGAAAAAAAAAGTTCAATTAAATATTTGTCATCCGCATTATTGCGCTAGAAATTCAATTTTAGAGTCAGAGTTAGGGGCCATTCAAAAAGGACGTCCTCAAAATTTTCCCAAAATTGGACTCCCGCCCTACTCCCTGTCCGCACTGTCAGGACCCCTTTCAGACGTCCGAAACCTTAAAAAATTGTATTCGGAAAATTTTGAAAGTTTTGCAAATTTATACTGGGAAAACGTAAATTTTGTACTCTGAAAAGGTTGAGAATTTTGTCAATTTGTCCTTAGAATCTGTTGGAAACTTTGAAAATTTCTCCTCGAAAACAGTTGAAAATGTTTAAGATTTTGACATGAGAAAACGTGGAAAATGTTGGAAATTTGTCCTCGGGAAAACTTGGACATTTTTGCTAATTTGTCCTCGAGAAAACGTGAAAAAATTTGTAAAGATGTCCTCGGAAAAGGGGGAAATTTTTGCAAGTTTATCAAGTTGATCAAGTGGACGTCCAAGTTGGTCAAGCCCCCCTCCCTCCCCTTGTTCACATTGTGTCCGTGTCTCAACCTATCTCCCCCCCTACCCCTTACATGAGGACGTCCTTTTTGAATGCCCCCTTAGGAGTTATTGTACAACTGAATGTACAGTAGGGCCTACTCTGGGTGGTTCCTGAATATTTTTTTCCCACGAAATAGCGCAAATGCTCCATGCACAGTTGCACTGCAACTTTCACAAAAAATATCTTTGAATTTCGTTTTTCGTATAATAACTACATGATTTTTCGTTATACAGCTCCACCATCAATGCCATCCTAACTAGCAAACTTTTTTTAATTTCATAATTATTGTACTTTCATTTCTAAATACCGTATGTGTACTTGATGCTGCATACATTAGTTATAAAAATTTGGATTCAAATACGGAATTTTTAGAGCAGAATAGTGATTTAAATGAAACAAATTTACCAGTACTGCGCGAACTTATATCCGTTATTTAATTCCGATAGAAAGAACGTTCAGCTCCTTTCCGCATCCTAATTGAACTTTGTTGGAAATGCTATTGGTTGAAAATTCCATACAGATGGACAAAACAGCCTATCAATTCAAACGGTTTTGTGATTACAACTTGATTATCCAGGTTGACTCGATTATTCAGTTAATAGATCACTTCCCATAAGACTCATCATAGAATATGCATGTATTATTTCTAAATCTTGCAACGATTCCCTCCACTCTATGCGCGTACTCATTTCTTCAGCATTACGGCAAATTTCAACCGAGATGGATGTGGGGGCCTGTTTAATTACTGCATTCGGCAGCCCATTTCACATAATTAATGCAATATGGCGCAGCATTACTCCTTGATGGCGGCGCACTGCGTGAGGTCACCTCAACATGCAGTTTGGAAATTGCATTAACCGCAATTTTCGAAATTGAAATAATGAATCCATAACAATTATTTCGCAAACCGAAATATAATATTAATGACGGCAGATAAATGACACGTATTAATCATATTAACTTCAACGTGGTTAACGGAAGCAGATGGGAGGAGGACTCCGAGCAGCCATCCTCATCAATCATTCGCCTAAAGCGAGTTTCCGAAGCCCGCCAGAAGCAAGTATAGGGATGATGCTCAATGATCATTAAAAACAGCCACTTTGGAGAAATAATTACGGTTCGTGCAATAATCCATCACAACAAACGCGACTGAACAATGGAGTAAATGGCTTCATAATTCGTGTTGTACTAAAACAAAAATATTCTTCAAAAAGAAAAATTCAAGTGCTCGGTGCCTGTAAAGTCTATCCATTCTTTTTTACTAAAAGTCGAGTTTGTAAAGTTTGTAAAGATGATAATATACATTCACACAAAGACGGATGAACATCTATGCATCGATTTCAGAAAACAGTTAATACTCGACAGTGCGGAAGTTTGGCGTCATTTTTCAACTTAAGAAAAATACATAGGTACATGCACATATACACTCTTTTTTGGGAGGATATCTGCCTTAATAAAGGTGGTAAACAATAAGGTTACAGTTTTCATCTATTTATTGGTCTTCTACAACTGTAAAGGGGAACATTTCTCATCTGAGTGGGAATCAGGGTGTTCTATAAAGATGGTGTAACAAACAATTACCACTCAATTACCCCTTTCCCAGGGTGTAATATAGTGGTAGAAAAAGCGTTATACTCTCATTAGTAACTAGCCTCTCACTATCAGTCGAAAATGACACATTGAAATTCTTTTCTTAAATAATCTCAAATTGAAGCAATTTAAAATCAAAATTATAATGATACAAAAATATCAATATTTATGCGTAGGAGGTGTTAGTTTGCATCGTTTGCCCCTAACAGCCTTGTGCCAGCTTGCATATCACTGCCCACCCCTTCCCTTCCCAGTTGTTCCCTTTCCTTTCTTTGCCCTCTTCAAGGTTCACATTGCCCACGTCGGAATCACCGATACACTGTTGCAGAAAATAGCGGTACTCAAACAGACGAACTAATTTTAGCAAAATTGCAATTTCAACCTTTATGAACGACCCCTCAAAAGGGCAGCTTTAAATGTTTTACGACCTCTCAAAAGGGGTCAGTAGAATTGCTAGGGCCGCTCATAAAGGTCGACATTCCGCAGACTGCAATGCATGTACATGTATAGCACATCTGCTCACCACAATTGAAAATGAAGCTCTGTGATTGGCTTGACCAACTGTTAAGGTCATATTGCAGATGTGAACTTCGAAAACGTGGGTTAGAACTATACCTGTGGCAGCTAGTTATTTCAGCACTGGAAACGTTAGCATCCACAACTGCCACAGGTAGTTCTAACCCACGTTTTCGAAGTTCCCTTCTGCAATGACCTTTACAGTTGGTCAAGCCAATCACAGAGCTCAATTTTCAAATGAGGTCAGCAGATGTGCTATGCATTGCAGTCTGCGGAATGTCGACCTTTATGAACGGCCCTAGCAATTCTATTGACCTCTCTTGAGAGGTCGTAAAACATTTAAAGACGCGCGCTTTTGAGGGGCCTTTCATAAAGGTTAAAATTGCAATTTTGCTAAAATTAGTTCGTCTGTTTGAGTACCGCTAATGTATCATAAGATATCTAAAATTCTCGAAGGTTATTTCGTAAAGAAGAGTGGGAGCAACTTCTCGGAACTTGCCAAATCTTTGGAGCTAACTAGAGAGAAAATGTTTACAGAAAATTTGAGCCTAAACATGTGCAGTTACTCCTCGAGCGCCCAACGAGTCAAGCATGCGCACCAACAGGTTATATAATGCGGGTACAACAACTTAAAATAATTAAAAATGATCCAAATTTAGCAAAATCCCCGTTCGCGAGCCTCAGGAGGATCTAATGGAAGCGGCTCCTTCGTTCAGACTAATTCCAAGTGTAAATAAAGGTTTCTGGAAAATACAACAAATTAGAAGACATCTCATCATGGCCTCGAGACAGCTACTACTCCGCACTACGCGAGCGAGGGAGCGATTCCTCGAGGGTTTTATAGATGAATGGTAAAATAGTGGATAAGAGCATATAAAAGTAATTTGTAGATCTTCGTTTCCCTCCGAGGAATAGCACGCGATATTTTAAACTTTGGCTTAAAAACACGTCGTCCTGACTCTGATTAATATCTTTTCGGAGTTGCGTGATTTCACTAAATACTCGCAGGCAAAGGCAATAGAGGAAGAGATAAAGTGAAGGAAATGCGTTTGGCATGCTCCACGCTGCTAAACCGTCACATCACATATGCTGTATAGCATGGGCTTTTTGGATTTTTTTGTCCTTTCTCACGTATCCCACTAATTTCGAAAAGTGAAAAACAGACTTTAGATTTAAGAGCAAATTGCCAACGGAAAAAAAAAGTCGAGAGTGAAGCTATTTTTTTCAGTACATTACCCACTATGACTAACCTTACTTTCCGCCTGAAACGAAATGTGTTAAAAGGTTTATTTGGCTGAACATTCCCTTAGGATTCCTCATCACTTGTTAAGGTGACAGGCTCAGACAATAAATGTTTTTTCCCTCTCGGTGGTGCGTTGAAGCGGAAAGAAAATGCACCCAATTCAATGAAAAACTGCATAAGAACAGCTGAAAAAATTCTTTGAAAAGTACTGAATATCAAACTGCCATCATACAGTAGACGCATATTCCTTATACTGTATATACGAATGGATCTTATTTTTTCCTATTGTGCATCGCAATGATCCTTAATATTGGATGATTTATCATAATGTCCGCATTAAAACAATTCTCAGTAACAGTGAATTGAGCATTAGTTAAAAACTACAGTATAACTCTTGATAAAATATCCCCAGGGTTATGGAACCCATGTTTAATTTGCTGAAACCAAAATGGAGGACGAGAAACTTTGGAAAGGAACAAACTTTGACCAAGGCTGCCAGATTGCGCATCCTGGCTACCCCTGTCTGTGTGACCAGGTAGTATAGCACGCGCAATTCCCTAGCTACATCAGATGCATCCGTAGTGGCCGCCATGTTGTTTTTCCTAATAACCCGAGGTTAACCCTTTAACGTAGAGTTACATAGTAGGTTAACCCTAGGTTATTCGTAATCTCTGTTGGTGCAACCGGCCCTAGTCTACATGTAGAAGTACATGTACCTCGTATAAACCTGAACGCATCAAGAAGAGACACGTGAAATAAATTAGCAGTTTCAAGTTTTCAACCAACTAAATAGTTTGTACACACCTTAAATCTCTGAGTACTCTTAATTGCTGTCGGGTGAAAGTGAATCAAAAATAATTCTACAATCAAATACATTACTATTTATATGCAAATAGTCTTAAAACGAAGTTGAAATAAATACAGTATGTAGCTTTTACATACATGGATGTAGGCTACCATAAATTGAATGCAAAAAAAATAGATTAGCGCAGTTGAAATACAGTAAAACCTGTAACAGGTGGTCACTATACAAAGAATCCCTGAATTAAATCAAAATAATGAACATGGACACTGTACTTATACATCTAGACTGTAATACATGCAGTAAAAATCCGCAAAACCAAAAAAGTACAGAATCATACATGTATGTCCATGCACGTTACATAGAGTATATTTATTGCCTTATTACACATTTGTTTGTTTTTTTAATAAAAAAATTATCAAGTTTTCCTTGTCTTAAATGCTTTTTGGTTCTTATGATCATGTTTTAAGTGAT
>JAQGAO010001721.1:0-22885 GCA_034697705.1 Ommatoiulus sabulosus | reverse complement strand
CGGGTATAGTGGCATGTAGCTATCCCTCTATTTATAGTGCCATGCCGTTCTTTGCGCGGGAATACGGTACGATTGTAGATTGCTACTTGTTACTTGCAAGCTCAGCCTGGCTTGGCTAAGCTCTCACCCGGTGCTCCCTCGTTTAAAACGCATGCCACATTTTATCCTGCTGTTTAGCAAGCGACTGGAACAAGCGTTCTGTATGCTCTATCCCATAGCTTGGAAGCGAGTAGCCATATTGCGATTCGAACGTTCGCTATTGGCCAACGCACGGAAGCAGCTATTAGTACCGAAGTATATCCCGCTCCCGTTCGCTTTCTATGATAATAGAAAGCTATCATTTCATAATTCTATTAAGGGACAGGAGTTGTCTAAATGATCTAAGACTAAGTGACATATAGGTCTATGGACGACAATTTATTTCAAAGTCATTGCCACTTAATACGAATTTCGTTTTTTTTAAAAAATCCACTTTTATTTTCAAATTAGGTGGGGATGGCTGAGTTTTAACTGCGGTAGCATATTCGGTGTCACTAACCATAAATGGAAGTTTGCAGCAAGGTATACATACCCATATTACTGTTCTTTAAAGTCTAGCATGAATGGAGGATATGAATTAATAATAAACCTGATTCTTCGCCTGACTGCCCATTTATCTAGAAGCTTAAAGTGCGCACGCAATGACATTAAAACTTTACTTGTCACGCGTGATCACAAAGGCAGTGACACTGAGCAATAAAATAATTCAACGAAAGGATAAAGTTCTCGTTAACGGGAAAGTTCTTGCCTTTTTATTGCCAATCGTTTACCTGAGCATGCTCTCCGTGGGCTGATCTTAATCACGCAACGCATTTATTTCCATCCAGGTTCAAAGTGAAACCAAATCAATTGACTGGTCTTGTTAACTGCAGCAGGTTTATTATTAATTCACCTAGACTGGTTTTAGTTTCTCAGTGTTTCCCTATCCGACTATAATTTTACCAAATAAACGAGGATTTATCAACAGCCCTTTAGGATCTGGGTTCTAAGATATAACTTAATTAATGATACATTCAAGACTGTTGAGACTTTACGAAGCACCCGAAAACAGACTTAGTGAGAAAGTCAGGAAATTTGGACAAAATGACTGGTGGCAACATTGAGAAATATCTGCTGGTGGCAGAAAGTTGCTTAATTAAAAATAAATACGCCATATGTGCAGTTTCCATGAATGGATTTTGATTGATGCTGCATTCCATTTATGTGATATGCATTAATTTTGATCAGCCAATATCTCAATAATTTCAAACTCAATTAAGAACTGGAGAAAATACCATAACGTTTTCCTTTCAAAAGCTAAGTTTACTTTTCTTGCAGAATTTCTTATTAAATTACGCCCTACATATTCTATTCCAAAAGTATAGAATTTTTCCTCGTAATCTGAAATTCTGCACACTTTTAGCTGTATGGAATAATTTTGTTTTGAATTTTTAGAACGAGCGTGGTAACAATTGTAAGCTCATTTGGAGGTGGTATGGTCGGCATGCTATTCAGGTTGGTAATTTTCAAACCTTTTTACACGGAGTGCTTAAATTGAAGGAAATGTTCATTTAAAAAGACAAACATTCTTACTGTATCAACTGTCGTGACTACTAAAGTTTATTATTTGTAGAATAGAACATTAATAGACTATGCATGTGTAGTAACATAAGGATAGCTGCTTTCTTTGTAAAATGAGAACTTGCAGTAGTACTGTAGTTATTTTTCCGAGAATTTATAGCGGTCACAGTAATTTTAGATCGCGCTTTCTCTTACTTGAAATGTCTACTGAATCTCGAGTTTTCAACAACAACAGCAAAAACCAGTTGCAATTTATCTACCATAATAAATACAGGGAACAGTCCACATATGCAATGGCAAAAGTTATGAAGGGAAAGACGAGATCAGACTTGTTGATCGCTTGGTGACGTTAGATTTAACCTTGAAGGAGAATTCGTCTCAGAGGTCTATACTGTATTTA
This sequence comes from Ommatoiulus sabulosus, assembly GCA_034697705.1. NCBI lineage: Eukaryota > Metazoa > Arthropoda > Diplopoda > Julida > Julidae > Ommatoiulus > Ommatoiulus sabulosus. The sequence goes on along the minus strand of JAQGAO010001721.1, from coordinate 20,886 downwards.
GTTCGTTATTGTAAAGCAGAATTTCATATTTTAAATTTACTTATCATAATTATAAAACAGTCCCATTTCGCGAGAAAAAATTGAGAAACATGAAGGTGCAAGCATTCCGATTTTGCTTCTCAAAAATGAATAGAAATTCGTTCTTGTGGGACCAAAAAGATCAATCAAATTCTGCGAATTCTTTTAAATGTCATCGCAATTTTTCTTTTGCAATCATTGATGAACGCTGTAGCCGTATCAGCTGGGATTTTGAATTCCCGTTTTAAGCTTTTTTTATTCGTTCCGTAATTATAGTAAATTTAAGGAAGCGCCCATTTAATTCATTTTTCATTACAATAGTAAAGTTACTACATAGGTAAACGTAATTTACATTAATTATAGCTGAAAAAAAGTTCAAATGCTTATAAAAATAACATTGCAAACATCATTGTTATAAAAAAAACTTTGTAAACGAATTTCAATTTTTGAAAATCGATGTTACAAAAAATTAACCCATTAATTGCACTTTGAACGCATTGATTTATGCAGAAAAGTCGATATTCTAAGCAAAACCACTAATTTCATTTTATACCATGAACTTCCCATAAAAGCAAACTTGATAATACTGTGAAACGAAAAACGAAATTAATCTACTTGCGCGTTTTAATTACGTGTTGAAACTGGGAGGAAGCATATTCTCGACCGCATTTTCAGAAAAAAATTACGTATATAGTTAGCGAAACTGGGAAGACCCATGTCGTCCGCGACGTTGTCTAAACCATGAAAAATATTAAAAGCGCCCATTTTACTGTACGCCATTATATATTTATTGCAGCTATATTACCAAGCATAAAAAGTTCGACGTTTCCGTTCTTATAAACAGCATTTTATCGTCCTTAGTAGCGGTGACTGGTAAATACGATCGCTTATTTATTACACTTTTAATTACGCCCCTGTGGCAGCCTAATTCCCGCCACTTCAACACGTCTTTTTATATCTTTTTTTTCCCGAATAGCTGGTTGTGCCCTCTATCATCCCTGGGAATCCTTAATCATCGGCATCATTAGCAGCCTCGCAACATGTTTGTTTATGCCATTCATGGATTGGAGAAAAATCGACGATCCGGTTGGAGCCGTGGCCGTGCACGCCGTCGGAGGATTCTGGGGAATGATCGCTGCTGGATTATTCGCGGAACCGGATAAACGTTTGCTGGGCTCCAACATGGGAAACGCTGGCCTTTTCAAAGGAGGAGGATTTTATTTGTTGGGAATTCAAGCCCTGTCCTGCCTCTGCATTTCCACGTGGAGTGCAGGCATCACGTTTATAATCCTATTTGTAAGTAGCCTACGGGATTAACGAGTTGGGCAGCTAAAAGATAACATAAAAAGGCCATGATGCAATAACGACGCGTCGTCGGGGAGGGTAATTCCCATGCTCGGAGTGGCATGTTGCCATGGTGACGTTCATTAATTCTGCAACCGTTGTCGTCGGTCATGTGGCGCATGAAACAATCAACCCTTCAGCGCACTGCTCTAAAACCGAATGAAACTCGACTGCAATGAACTTGACTTCCGCGTTTTATTCCGTACTTAGAGCCAGGCTATTAATATGGATTAGTCTCGTGCTAATCGGGAATAATTTAGTTTTTAAACCCGGAGATACACTGTGCAGCTGTTTGGCGATGGAATAATTGATGAATATCAAAAATGCAAAAAATCATGAACGTTATATTAATTACGAATTGTTTCATTGGTATTATTGGATTACGTAAGCCAACACTGCATTTTGGTTTTTATTATGATTATGATAATCTGGATTCCTGGCTAATACTCGCTAATACAACGAATTGCCCCTGAATGAGGCAAACAAGCACAACATGGTAACCCTGCAGGAAAGCTCTCATTAACACTCGTAAATGCATGCATGCATTTTAAAATGCTCAGAATTTCATCATTTAAACATGGAGTATCTGCCTGCATGCAGCTTCACGAGAATATCTATTCGGCCTGAAAGTTTGCATTTATTATATTTATTTGTAGTTAAAGGTATTTGTAGTGTGAATTGGAAGCCGTTAACACTGAAATGGTTTTTATGAAAAAAAGTGAGATGTTGTCGCAGGATACCTCAAATCCATAGTACTTACCTCGGTATACAGAAGAATTTGGTTTGATCTACACTGTACAGAACTGAATAAAACGCGGAGATGCATTATGGGATAGCTCGCAAAACCTGGCCTAGTAATTTGCATAAGTAATTCTTCATACCGCGTTTATTGGAAGCATTTAAACGATGACAAAAAAATGTGGAGCGTTTTTTGCACCTGCAGCAACACACGTTGCACATTAAATCAGTACGACCCATTCGTGATCACGCGAATAGCTAAAATGGGAGCGTTTGCATGACTTGTTTTGTTTTTACATTTTTTAACATGGCCTGGATAATGGATTTAACTGATTTACAATTATGTATACCCGCTGTAAAATCCACATTTAAAAAAAAAGTCAGTGGGTAATATCATGTCACACATATAACATGGCAATACATAGAATGCCCTAAATAATGAAGTTTTCGTAGCAGGCTAATCCTGCCCCGTAACTCCACGGGCTAAGTGCACGAATTAGTTTATACAAGAAAGTTGAATGAAAGTAGCACATCGATTTTTATTGAAAGCGCTCGAAACAGGACCGTCTTATGGGTCAGAACTCAGTATACTCTTGTCAGAATCATTAATAACCCTTTCGTTGTTTTACTTCAAGGGTCGGTTGCATATATGGTTTCCGCTTCGAAAGCTTTTGAACGGAAATGAAAACAAGGCATTGTTTTTCTTGCAGATCATCAATCGCTTTATCCCCATCCGGATGACTTTAGAGGAGGAGCTAGTGGGGGCAGATTTGCTGGAGCACAACGTGCGTCACGACATCTTGGTGTATAAAGAAAGTGCGCTGAAAAACGGGGAAGCTATGGTCAAGCTCGCCACGCTGTACGACGCCCAAACTTCCGTCGGCAATGGACACACCGGAACGAGAGAATCTAGCCACGTCGTCGCTTCGGACAGCAACGAGTTGACCACGCAGGGGGTCATCACGGACGCGAATATGTCGAAAACACCAGACGATAAATCGCGCCCCGCTTCCACGGACTCCAGATCAAAGACGCCCAAAAGCGCCAAGAAATCGAATTCTTGGTTCTATCACCCTTGATGAATCGCTGGAAATTGTTGCCGATCGAGGTTAAAAATATTGCGCGACAAAAAAGCTACTTTTTATAGCTCGGCAAATCACGAGCAGGGCTTATCGATTGCCGAGGCGTTGCGCAGTCGTAAAATGGAAAAAAAGGATGTTTTCACAAAACTCGCGCTATTACTTGACCCAATTTTACGCGACATTGGCTCGGGGCCACGTAAATATTGTATCTCGAACAAAAGGTATTGCTGAGAGGGCATGCTCTCCTCGATTTCTTTCCAAAAGTGGAAGTGTTCACATAAACGCACCATAACCGACGGCGCAACAACCCGTGCAGAAATGACGCCACGCCACACCGTGCAGCTTTGGAGGAATCATATACGTATCATAGAAAGTAACTGGGGAAACCCACGCATATGACGTCACGCAAAGCCTTCGCCTTCACCCCAATCCGCCAATAAAACATTGATTAGAGATTTAACAGAGAAAAAAACACTTCCAATCCAAAGTTTATTATTAGCAACGTAAAACGTCATACGCCGTTTAGTGCGAATTCCAGAAAACGAAAAAGTTGGATGTAAAGTATTATTCGAACGCTTTTCCAATGCGTTTAAACTGAAAGTTTTGTGTTCTTTTCTTTCGATGCACAATCGAGTTAAATTTCGGCAAATTTCTATCCGAATTAAAACTTATTATCGGCACATTACCAATAAAAGAAGCGAGAAAGTTTTGCGGCATATTTTTTAGCAATCATCATGTAACGGGACAGTTCCAAAATCCAAATTGGACGTCATTTTGACGTAGGAAATTCTGCAAGCCTAACAATTTTGCAGAATGCTTCATAGGTGACGCTGGGAACTAGGCATCGCCCCTCATTGCCAAAATACGCATGTATAATGGTGTGGTGGCTAAGATCTTTAAATGGATCCAATGGCTGCTTGAAAAAGTTTAAATAATTAAAAACGTCATTTTGTGTTTTCATGCTAATCTGCTTTCCATGCTTTCTGACGTTGTGTGAAGAGTCTTCTGAGCTTTCGCGACGGAATATCAAACAAGTGTAAAAATTGAATGAATTTCTTAATATCTCAAATGTTCTACCAAGGTAGATCCTCATTTTGTTGCTGGAGTTATTTACATGTACTGTAGTACCTGTAAATAAGCGTCATACAGTAGATGGCCCTGAGATCTTGAAATGTGCTACACTTTGCCAAAGCGCATCTGTAGGCGCCATTATGTTGTAATATAATCTGTAAATAATCTAAATGTATAATATTCAAGAATAACTGAACAATTAAGTGATTTGCTGAACTACTGTAGATGTGACCAGGCTCATGCATGATAAAAATCACTACCGTGTGCTTGGCTATTGGTATGGTGCCAGTTTGAAAACGAAAATAATATTACCAGTATTACGAGTCCACGGAGACACGACGGAGTTGTCGAACAAGATCTCCATGGGGGATTATATCGCATATACGTTGTTGATATTCAACAAACACAGTGGCCATTTTAAACTGTTATCTACTTTCTTCAAGCCATTATACAAACAGCACTTAACAGGTTTTGTCTATCAAACCACCTGTCATTGAAATTTACAGAATATAGGTTGGAACGTGTTTGCAAAGCAAAAGCTTCTCTATCATAGACTATTATTTTGCATTTCATTTGCATTCTAACAGGAAAAAAGGAAAAGCTAAGATTTTTTAATCTCCCTAATGTGAATATTGGTAGTCTTTTGGGCGCCGGGCATGCTTGGCGAACGTATAGGTGTTATGCATATTGATAAGGAAATTGATATGTTTGACCTTAACTGGATAACTTAAGGGGTCGTCCATATATGTTGTGATATCGATTGAGTCGTTAACGTAGCACTTGACTAGAAATAGCAGACGTGACAATTATAGTAGATTACATTTAGGAGTTTTTGAAAATTATAGATTTTAAATTCTATTGCACGTTCATAAGTTGTTACATTTGTTGTTATTTATTTTAAAAGATGGCGCGTAGCACTGCATGCTTTTGAATTGATCCAAATGTTAATTTTTCAAGTATCTGATGATTTTTAAAATAGTATACATTTTGTGATTCTGTTTCTGTTTAATTTGAAAACTTTTGGCCAAGGCTCTTCGTCAGCGACATCGCAATATTTGTTTAAACGCGATCTGCATCGATCGGGGTTTTAAACGCAAATTATCAAATTGTAAATTTTCATGAACGTTGTGATAAAGCGCATGCAAATCACATATTATCACATATAAATCACATATTTTACGAAATTATTTCTGGAGATGTTAGCTCTTTATTCCCAAAAATTAATTTAACACATTCGAACTAGATTTCTAAGTCTCAATTAATGACACATTTTCGAGAAAGGAGACCATGACATACTTTCAACACTCGTTTGGATGTAGTACAGGTGTAACTGCAAGGCTAAGGTTGTGTCTACTTTTTTGAGACAGATTGGGTCCACCCATACAGTTTTTTAGGAAAATAATTAAAAAATCCCAGTATGCTAAATGTTGCTTTCACCAAAGTAGAAAGCGACTTGCCAACACGTAGGACTCTGGTCTAGTGATATACCTATGCGTCCCAAACCGGAATACTCGATGGAATTCTTTTAAATAGGTTATATATCTAAACTTCGTGTGGTCCAGAAAAGAAAAAAAAAAACTTTCAACTGTCTCGTGTTTTCGCGTAGGCTGGGTTTCTTCTTTCCTCGCAGTTTAATTAAAGCTTTGTTAACTTCGGTTGAGTGACGTACAGTACGTGCGAGTGAATTCAGAGAAGGGGCATGGAATTTTTAATGGTAAGTGCACTTTCATCTTCAGTATAGTATTTATTTTTTAACCTGGATCATTTTAAACAGTAGCGATGGTTCGGTACATATCAATATTGAAATAGTGCACCTGCGTGCAGTATTTACCGTTCGTGTGTGTATTTTGCTTATTGTTTTCATGGTACAGATATGAACTAACTTCCAGATTTTGAGTTACAATCTGATAGTCTACGAAAGGGTGCGATTTAGAGAAGAGGCCTTCAAGGACGAAGCGACAAATACATAGTGAGAAACGTTTCGTGAAAAATACTGTGAAAATACTTTTCCACAAACAACATGAACGCCGAAGAACAAATTATTGCTATGATTAGAGAAATATGAAGATAAAGAGAAATTTGAAGAAATAGTATTGAGGCTTATTTTTGAGATTACCTCTAACGTAGTTATAACGATTTTCCGTTCTTTGACCTTAACAGATGTTTTTCAAGGTAGCTTTTCTTTGGAAAACTAAATGGGATGAGGTAAAGAATTTGGCAGATCATCAAAGCATGTTTTGCCAAATGGAAACGAGACGAGAAAAGTAGCAGAAGTCAGTATTCTACTACAAGATTATTTTCAGCCAGTCATACTTGCCCAAAAATATTAAACGCTGAAACATGCATTTCTGTGTGGTGTTAAAATAAGCCAAAACTAATGCTCTACAAGTATATTTAAAGTAAAGATATAAATGTATTCCATTGCTAACTTTATGAATTATATTTAACAAATTTAAATACCTACATAAACTGATAAATATATTTTAAAACAAAATTCGTTTTCGCAATTGGTACTCGCCTATTTGTACTACAAATAAATCTTAAAAATATTCTTTATAATTCAATTCAATACCCTACAGTCAGCAAATATAGTGCCATGTGGTATGGGTGAATTCCATCAAGAAAAGTCGGATTAAGAGTTCGAATCACAATAGACCCCAACAGCCTTATTTAAATTGGATAAATTTAATTAAATAGTCTGTTTAAATGTTTTAGATATTCAACTCAAAGCGCTTAAAGATATGAAATGTAAACTTAACTTCTATAGTTTATTTGCATTTCTATGATGCCCATCTCCCATTTAAAACCCTATTTAGAACTCTGCTACGAATCTTCAGTCAAACAAACAAGCATGAGCAAGGCTCCCTCAAGGAGGAGAGGAGCCAACGGCTCTTGATTAAAATAAAAAATTACATGATCAAAAATTATGAGCAAACTTATATCATGTAAACGGATATTAACACTCTTGAATTCTTGATTTTTCAGAATGCCTGATCGATGGAACAACATTTAAAACAGTTATTTTCTTAAAGACAACCGAACTGCGATTTAGTACCAAAATTAAACATGAAGCTCCATATCATCGCCATTACGATTATGGCAATTTCAAACTTTCAAAGTGCCGTGGAAACAGAAGGACCCATCGTACGTACCAAACTTGGAGCAGTACGTGGCAGTCGCCATCACATATTCAACACCACAGTCGACGTGTTTTGGGGGATTCCGTTTGGTAAACCTCCTATTGGAAATTTACGATTTCGCCATCCAGAACCCGCATTGCCATGGAATGGCACGTTGAAGTGCACCTCATTGCCCAACGCTTGTCACCAGTACTACACGAGCCCCATTATGAACATCACAACAAAGATAGCTGAAGATTGTCTTTACCTCAACGTGTTCGCTGCCAAAAACAACGGAAGCAAAACGAACCAAACCGGTTTGCCGGTGATGTTTTACTTGCACGCAGGAGGATTCTTTCGTGGCACATCTGCAGTAGATTACCACAACAGTACTCTGCTAGCCGCTGTCCTTGGAGGGATAGTTGTCACATCCAACTACCGTTTGGGAGCATTCGGATTCCTGTATTCCGGCACGGAAGATGCTCCAGGGAATGCCGGATTGTTCGACCAACTGTTGGCACTAAGATGGGTACACGATAACATAGCCAGCTTTGGAGGAGATCCGAAATCGGTGACGATTTTTGGGGGCAGTGCTGGGGCCGTTTCGGTGGGAATCCTGATGCTGACTCCGTTGAGCGCAAATCTCTTCCAAAAAGCAATTCTGATCAGTGGTACGCCGAACATACCGAATTTATTCACGTCGCCAAATTCATCGGTTGACACTGTTCTAAACTTGGCCAAACTCGCGGGCTGCAACATTAGCCGGAACACGAACGACAACGTCAAGTGTTTAAAGAAACTGTCGGAAGATCGACTGGATGCCATTCAGGAGAAGAACAGACCGGCCAACTACCAACCCGTTATGCTCGGTCCCTATTTTCCACAGAAAATCAGCGACTTGTACAAGAACGCCATCAAAAGAAATATCAGCGTGCTCATGGGGGTCACCGAAAAAGACGGGTTTTTCTTCCTTCCGTATCGTCATGGAAATTACATCAAAGTGAAAGAGAATGTCTCCTTGAGTTCTCAACAGCTGCTAATGATGTTGGAAACGGAAATGAACTCCGTGCAAAAGAAACTCTCCCCGACCCAAAAGCTGATAACATTTCACACGTACATTAATTGGGAAGATCCTCACAATGGGGCAGAAAATCTACAAATTGCTGGTAAGCATGCAAAACTTATACATGTACATTTACAATGGAGTTTACTTGCTGCTGATGAACGCGTCGATGATCCAATCACATGTTGCACAAGACAAATATCTAGCTTTTTACATTCGGAAAAAAAAATTCAGCAATGATTTTTACAACTTTCTCTACGGGACAGTCGCATTAAATCTAACGCATTTACTGTAGGCCATGGCGTAATTAAGGAAATCACGAATTTTAAGTTGCCCTATTCGCAGTTAGGCATGCACTCTAGCACTAAATACATTACATGTACATACTGTAACTAGTCGAAATGCGAAGCCGTCAACAAAAACGAAGAAATTGCCAATCGAAAATCATTAGATTTCCGATCGGTATAATTAGACAAGAATTTATCACATTCTTATCGAATGCATCGTTCAGTCGTAGAAATGTACGCAATGCGAAGCCTCAAGCAAATAAATTTTACGCGGGATGTCATAGAAACAAAATGCAAAATTTCTATTCTTTCAAGTAGGATAATTCATTGAGCTTTTGAACTAATTTAAACAAAAAACGTACTAAGCTTCATTTTCAATTTCTTAAATAAGTAAAAATGGATAATCGACAAGTTTTTATTTAAAGCTCCATTTAAAATGTATTTTTTCAATACGTTGATATCTTTGCGACGTTTCTTGGGATAAATTACATGTACTAGTACATGTACTGTAAGTCACTGAAAAACAAACAAGAAAATACACTACTGGAATAAGTTTTATTACTAAAAAATTATTTTGATTTTTATCCCCATTTACTTTGTCCCAAGTACTAATTTACTAAAGGTAATCAGACAGAACCTTTAAGAATGGCACGTTTGGCAGTCGTGAAATCACGTGTGCAATATCGACACGCTAATTGGTTTAAAAAACTCTCTCACGTACTGTATATCAGTGTTTTTTTAACAAATTGATGCATTTCTTTTACAGGCGTGACTTCATGACTTCCATATACTAGTACAGTACGCTTTGTAAAGCTTCTGTCTGATTACCCTCTCACCTATTTTGTCACATTTCACTTAAGAACTTGCATTGTACCATTACAGGTGTAGAAACAATTCGTCTGTCATACTGCACAGTACATGTACATGTATTTTTAGAAATCTCTCCCTATCTACACTGTGTACAGTGTACATGAATCATTTTGGATACGCTTGAAAAGTTCCACAAAAAAAAACTGCTTTTAGCTGCCTTGCAGTAAAAAAACTTATTTTAATATGCATACAGGTAATTTCATCACCGATACAATGTTTGTTTGTCCCACCAATGCGTTTGGCAAGACACTAGTCGAAGACGAGTCAGGTCCTGATGTCTACGTGTACATGTTCACTCATCAGCCATCGGTCTCAAAATGGCCGTCATGGGCTGGAGCCGTCCATGGAGACGATTTGCCATTCGTTTTTGGGCATCCGTTGCTCCGTGGGAATTACACCAAAGGTGAAAAAACTCTTAGCGAAAGGATCATGCGGCACCTCGCCCGTTTTGCCAAGACTGGGTAAATGAGGGTTTTCCTAATTCAGGTTGTGTCAAGAAAATCGTTGGTGAATTTCACCTTGACCTTATAGATATATTTAGATGATTATAATTCAAATCCTCTAGGAATCCATCGCTAGAAGACTTTCAATGGCCAAAATACAAGAAACACAGTCTTGGTTACGTGGAGCTGAACCTGCAGCCACCAAAACTCCGAAGAGCCCCGAGGGCGAGACAATGCGCTCTTTGGAATGTCGTAATACCTAAAATGTTTGATACAGGTAATTCCTGTTGTTTGTGATCATAATGCTTCCTAAAATCTGTAAATTTCTTGTTGTTTTTGAACCCAGGCTTGTGCAACGCGGAGTAGCATCACCTTAAGACCCAACGTTTATCATGAAACCATTGTTTTGAATTTATATAAAATGCACATTAATGAGAAATAACGCAGTTCGTACTGAAGATTTCAATCCTTATGGCCAATGTTGTTTCTCTTAAACAGACTGCAGCGCTAAGGACAATGCAGTATAACATAGAAGAACGAGAGCGACAATTTGACTAGGTGATGATACAATTGCTGAAGCCCTGCTACCACCTCCGAAGATGGCTTCCGCAACGGGCAACTGCGACAACATATCTCGAACGCTGTACCAGGAACCTTGGTTTCGATGTGGAATGACCCCAGTTACGGCGCACATTAAGTTGTACACGTCGGTTATTTGGATGCCTCCAGTTTTGTAATTCTGACGAAAATCTTTGAAAAGTATTTCAAGACAGAAATGTTAATCTAAGCTTCAATTTAAACGCGAGCATGTGTAACAAAACCTACGTCAGGGAGGAGGGCTAGCTATTGATGCATTGAAATGGTGAATAAAACTTGTAAAAATTGAATAAAAGCATTACTAATGAACTCACCAGGTCCCTTTGCTAGAAAAATGCCACGCATGTCTGTAAAATCGTATGGGTCATATCCATTCACACCATGCCAAAAAGGACTCTTCGCTGTCACGAGCTTTGTTCGTTCCCCTCCCTACAATAAAAATGTGCTGGTCATACTTCCAGAAATAACGAGTTGGATACAACAGATACATGTAATCAAGAATATGGGATAATTTCTGTACCCAAACCAAAATGTATCCTGGTTCAGCAACAGCCAAAATAGGTGGTGTATATTCCCCTCGGCGGAATCCCCAATGATCCGGTATTTCAAACTTCCTGTAGAGCTTCATGCCAGTCGGATATCGTTTTTGGTAGAAATCGTAGAACTGAAAACAACACAAATTTTCGACTATTGGAAACGTATGAAGCATTTGAAGTGCGTCAAACATAATTAACATGAGAAATTAAGGTGGTTTGCTTGTTAAAAAATACGCCAAAATGGCGGCTGAGTTACTCAATCATAATGCATGGACATGATGGACTTGTCGTAAATTGGGTAAAATATTTGTAAATTGAAAGACGATTAAGATACTAAATTCTAGAATGTTCACATGGTTAAAGAAATAGATTGCAATAGAAATAGATTGATAGTTTGCATTTAACAATAATAAAATCGCGGAGCATTAACGTACCAGTTCCTCCTTTCCAGTCGTTGGAAAAATGCCCACAACCGGTCCTAAATCAATGACCTTCTCGATATCTCGATGATCTGGAAACACTGTCTGAAGATCGATAACTCTATGATTTCCAACAAGATTCATTCGTGATACTCCATGATCCGATGTTACCAAAACATTTACCTATATTTTAGGGAAGATATTATGAAATTCGATATACAATTCAAGCAATGGCACCACATCCTCAAGAGGGCTCCCTACTTACAGCTAGGGTCATGATTCTCTATTGAATTTAGAAGAAAATAAGTCTGTTTAATTTTATACTTATTAAAAAAATCGGTATGGCCCTGCCTCGCCGGGTAACCCAGGCCCCATAGTTGAACAAAAGTTGGAAGTTCTTTCCAAAAACACTTCCCCCATTGTGTTCATAAAACCTATAAAATATACAAACTTCATTCAGAAGATTCCTAGCTCTAATTTCATCGAGAAATAGCCTGAGTGCATAGTCTATGGTCTGGACAACAGCCACCGTTTCTGGAGCCGTTGGGCCAAAATTTCGAGCTTTAAAGTTAAAAAAAAAATGAATTAGTAGATTTCAAAATTGCTTAGTTCAGTAGGCTATACTCATCATCAGCCACTCACCAACTTGAAGCAAATCGTCCACATAAACAAAAGCAACGTTGGCAATGCCATTCTGAAGGCTATTTAATACAGCGCTAAGCGTGAATGACAGTTGGGTTAATTTAGCGCGAGAGTTCTTGTATGGTACGCAGATCTCTGGCCTAGTCTGGAATATTGGAACGTGGCAGCCTGGCCACCAATGCATTTCAACTTTCAATCCCTCTCGACTGGCTCGCACCCAGAATGGTTCGGCTTGTTCCCACCATTTTGGATTATCAGTGTGGTAATCCGGTGGATAACCCAAGAAATACTCTTCGCTTGGCCTGTCGTACATGTAGTCGCCGACGATGCCATGGTTTTCGCTGAACAAGCCTGTTGGCAAGAAAGATCCGGGAAAACAAATTCAATGCGATGCAATAAAACCATTTCGAGATGCATAATTGCCGGTTAAATTCTAGCAAAACACCTTTTCTTTTGTTCGTCCCAGGGCGTGGATAACACTGCATCTTTGTTGCGAAAGGTGTGCAAGGGGGTTTTAAGGAAAACATTTCAGTGACGCTCGACAACAGTTAGTTAATGAGGATTTTACTGTCAACAATGACCATGAAATGGATGGAAATTTTCCTGCAAATTACTCACCATGGCCTTCTATTAATCACCCTTTTTTGAGAAATGCGCCGAATTAATGTTATGTGGGGCCGGTGGAACTAACGTGATTTCGTGGCTCTACATAACTTTAGAGCTTTGGTTCTCCGCCCATCCATGAGCCATATGCAGGAAACCCTACCCAGACCCAGCCCAGTAGTTTTATGTCAAAATTGCTTATGAGATGTGGAAAATAACTGAACACCAAGAAATTATTAATTGAGCAAGACTAACATTAATGGGAGTTGGATAGTAATGACCACTGCATGCGTAATTATTTCGTGATTACGTGATTCACCTCAGCGATTTATAAGGTCAAGAGGACGTCATTCCCATGTCAGTCATCTCCCCGGTTCGGTAAAACATTAGCCACAGATGGAGGAAGGAATTACGTCTGAGGAGCCATAAGGTGAAAGTGATAAAGCATCGCCTGACCAACACTATACCTGAGATGGAACGCTTTCCATATTTTCTTAGGCCAATTCTTACAATCTTGTAAATTAAAAGTTTGAAACTAACCTGGCCTTTTAACTGTGATTTAACTAATGTGCGCGACAAACTGTATTTTGAGCTACAGCAAGTAATTTTGATGGTTTAAACAAATGCAGTTCAAAAACTCAACTAAGACGTATTACCTTTACATTTTATAAGTATGTATATTTAAATATTTTAAGAAAATTATTTAGGCATTATAAATATAAAGTTGCTGGAGTTTGATGTCATGCAAATTCTTCATGATCACTTAATTTGTTCTCTAATTTTAAACTAAAGTACACGCGTTTCTATTATTAATTGAATCAGAAAATGCATTTTAAGATTGCACTTTTCAAATGTTTTGCACGTACAACGATCAAATGAGGATGAATGGGGCATGGCATAATGTATTTATAAAATAAATGGGAAAAAAAGAAACTTTTATCTTGTAAAATGTTTTTGTAGGAAAGACTGTGTGTACATGTATTTGTCCTTTTATCCATACTGATGTATAAAATATTAATTTCACTCAAGGTTTAGAGTTTAACTTTATTTTCACCAGTTTATTATTTTTTCGGAATATTCATAAATTTAAAGCAAATTAAAGTTCAGTTTACACGCTGAATAAAGCCCCTTACCACAGTAGCACTCATGTGCTGACTTTAAGGTATTAATTTGAATTGATTTGATGACTAAAAAAACTGAAATTGATAAAACAAGCTAAATACCACCTGTATGTAACATGAACAAACCTGACAAACAGCATCTTCCAAAATAAGACATTTTAAGTAATTAAAGAATATACACGTTAATGTTAATTCTTACCTGTCATAAGGGAATTCATATTTGGATAAGACAAAGAAGGAAACACGGGTGTCATCGAGTGCGCTTTAACGCCTTCATCCTGCATTAGCTTAAATCCATTGTTGGTGAAATTCAAGAAGTCCCAACGAAATCCGCTGAAGAGTAACACGACCAGCTTCGGACCAGGGGCCAAATGTTGGCTTTCTACGGCAAAGTTGATGTAACAAACATACAGAACTATAGCTAAAATGTATATAGACTGCTTCATTTTTGAAGATGCTTTGCTTCACTGCACGAAAACTACTTCAGTTATTGCGGGTTTGCCAAAATGTGCTTCAGATGCGCTTCAAACCTCAAGCTCTACCAGGAATAGATTGCCCGTGAAGAGATGGTACCGTTTCAAATTGATCTTTCGCTCTGCGTAGCCGGTAGATGCAACTCACATTAGCCAGACTGAATTTGGATGTCATGAACGATACCTGCACGAATGCATTACCTTGACGCGATGGGCGTACTCTTTTTACTCCACGCCTGGTTTCACTTCCTGACAATCTTCCATAGGTGTAACAATGTCCAAAAAGCGCTATTTCAAGTCTTATTATTTCACGGCAGCCCATAACATGGAGGTTGGGGAGGGGATGGAGTAATAATTGCACGTGTTTCGTCATCTATTTTGGCACAGGATAGTCATACTTTCTGACTTCTACTTCACTTAAAACCAAAGCGCGTTTAAATTCCCGTTTTAAAATTAGAGACCTGCTGGCACACTTTCAAAACTATTGTCAATAGCATATTGATAAATACACCATTACATGCGGAGCATTTGCGTTTGTGTCCTGTTGCGAGAAACAAAATATTATTGCACTGAAAGCTGGCAATTCACTCAACTATTTCAGGCCTAATAGCTCATGCATGCGTTCCATGCACAGTAGCTTAAATGGAGGTTTTGCAACTACCGTTTTCACAACCGTCAGTAATGGCAAGATGGGAATTATAACGTAATTGCGCAATTTGTAAGACATAAGTATCTGCACTTGCATACGGTATTTGGACGTTTTATGCTATCTACCTATGAAAAACAAAAAATGTTGAAATGCTACAAGACGTATACGAAACGTTCAAGAAAGGCATGCATATTATAGAAGTTACCAATCGAGCTTGATGCAACTTAATTACAAATCTGTATACAGTATATATTCCTTATAGAATATACCTGTAGAATATGCTCGACAATTTCCATTGTCAAAATTCAACTTCCAGACATGATCAATTTACACAGCTTCAAGTATCTGAAGCTACATTGCACTGTAAACTGTCCAAAAATAGTAATTTAAACTAGTGAATTTGTGACATCACAAATGGAATGGGAATGTGAAATGTGACGTAGTATTGCAGGAATGGAAGGATTACCAATCAAAAAATAAATAAAGTGGATTTTTCCTGTTTTGTCGGATTCAAGCAATGTTAAACAAGTGGTAGGAACAGTTTTCATCAAGGAATGTAAAGTGGCCAAGACGTTTGAATTTTGCATCGTTCGAAAATTTAATATTGAGCAACATATAGTCATGGATAAATGAATTGTGGATTTACCATATAAATGCCATTTGACAACGTTTGTAAGTGAAATTTTTAAACAATGAAATTGAAATAAGGCTATAACGTTTGTTAAGCAAAGGACATTTCTAAAGAATTGCGCGTTCAAGAAATACAAATACTCTTGTCGACAGAGTAATTCATCCGATAAATGTTTCACAATGGATGTAGTGTGGTGAAAGTAAAATTATTATATCCATAAAATGAATACAAAAACAGGGAAGTTATTATAACAATGCAGAAAATAATAAATAGAAAGGACCGACTGTTGTAAATATCCGGAAATTGATATAAAGCAGGCGTAACAATGGCACATAATTGCAATGTTACTTAATGAAATCAAGCGTATTTGAAGGCAAATACAACACTTCTGGTAACGAAAAAAAAAAATTAATTAACGCTTCTAAAAAGTCGAATGATTTATATTTTCAAGCAAAAAATAGCATTCAACTAATTGCTTTTTGTAAAAAATATAAATGCCTTCGTCCATTTAAAAATGTTTTATCATACATAGGGTAAGAGCACGCTGACACTTATTTCATTAACTTAAAAACCAGTATCGCCTAGTGGTATGAGTCTGCAATACCACTACGCGACACTGGTTAAAATAAGTAAACAAATCACATGAATAAATGCCAACGTGCTCTCACCCAAAGACAGGAAAGTTGAAAATTAAATTTCTGGGGGAACCCTGTGAACGTCACCCCGACACCCCGCCGCCCCGGGACCGTAATACCGGCGATCCGCTTATAAACTGGCTCGGACGCAGACAGTGTCTATAGCTCCGTTTTTCCTTGTTTTGAGGCACACGTACATGTACGTACAGTGCTTCCGTGACAATCCAAAATGGCCTCGATCGTTGTCAATTCAATATTAAAAACACGCATTAAATTCGGGCCCAAATCCTACTTTAATTGGTCTTTGATTCTATAATTGTACCTGTGACACCTACAAAACGTACTTACTGTCCGACAGTCTTGTCATGAACTCACCGGCATCATTTTTCTTTATTTTTTCAATTTTAAAAAACTTTCCATTCAAGATTTTTTTTCGACTGAGAGTGTGCGTACTTAAAAAACTCGGTAATATGCTTACGACCTATGACTATGGAAAAGTCAGGGAAGAGTGGTTTATTTTGAAAAAGTCAGGGAAATTCAACGCAGTCATGGCGATCCAAGAGTAATACTTTTACAAGGTTATAGTTCAGGCCCATTTACCGAGTAAAAATTTGCAAAAGTTGTCAACATTTTCGGAGTACAGATTTGCGAAATTTTCCACGTTTTCCATGTACAAATTTATCCAATTTTCACGTTTTCTGAGTGCAAATTTGCATAATTTTTAATGTTTTCCGAGTACAAATTAGCAAAATTCTCCACGTTTTCCATGTACGAATTTTCGATATTCTCTAGGTTTTCCGAGTACCAATTTTCCAAATTTTCCGAGGAGAAAATTGCAAAATTCCCCAACTTTTTTTCGAGCACAACTGTTCAACATTTTCAGAATACAAACTTTACCCATTTTAAAAAATGTTCACACAATTTTTGTAAATTTTTAAAAGAATTTCTACGTTAATTTTCCTTGTCAATTTTTGACGTTGTCATTCGTTAGGAAATTTCTGGGGGAACCCTGTGAACGTCATTTTGAAAGCATCGCTACTACATGTACAAGGTATGTCTCGACAACTTGCAACCGAATATAGCGGGCACTCTGGACACCCTGGGACCTTAATACCGGCGACCCGTTTATAAACTGTCTCGGAATCATGAACTCACCGGCATCAGTTTTTTTTATTTTTTCAATTTGAAAAAACTTTCCATTCAAGATATTTTTTTCGACTGAGAAAGTGTGTATACTTAAAAAACTCGGTAATATACCTACGATCATGGCCATCCAAAAGTAATACTTTTATTTACTAATTTATAGCTCAGGCCCATTTACTGAGTAGAAATTTGCAAAAATTTTCAACATTTTCGGAGTACAGATTTGCGAAATTTTCCACGTTTTCCATGTACAAATTTACACAATTTTCCACGTTTTCTGAATATTAATTTGCAAAATTTTCCACGTTTTCTGAGTGCCAATTTGCATAATTTTAAACGTATTTAAACATTTTCAGAATACAAATTTTTCCTATTTTTAAAAATTTCCATGCAATTTTTGTAAATTTAAAAAAAAAATTCTCTGTTATTTTCGATCAGCAGTTAGTACACCACTAAAACAAAAACCTTATATGTAAAACGAAAATGTAATGGGCGGAAACATATATGAACACTTGTAAAATGAAACGTAACTAATTATGGCGCATTCCAATAGTTCACACTAGTGCAATGCAGTGTCTTGCCAGTGCAACTTAATTACGTGACTTTTTTGTTCAGTGCAATCTCATGACGTCATAATCCGCCATGTTGGATGCACTGACTACACTGGCTATTTCGATGGTGTAGTCAGTGTACACGTAGTGCACATTTTTTTGGACAAATGGAATAGTCCAGTAGGGTGCACCGACTTCACTGAAGTATACACCGTGGACAAATGGAATGGAACCAGCGCGGAAACCTTCACTCGGTGTACACCAGTGTACACTTTTTGGACTATTGGAATTCGCCATCAGCATCAGTCCATGGACATTCTGCCCAGTCATTCAAGAAAAGCATGCTCATATCCATCCCCTCCATCACTCAACCCCACATATGCAGCTTTGCAATGATAATGGACTATTCCACACACACACACTTTTTAATATAAACTTTACATGAAACCGTACTGGATTAAAACCTTGAATGAAAGGTGGACTGATTTATCATTGGCATGTATAAAAACGTGACATAATAGAAAATCACTTGCCCATACTTAATTCTTTATTATGCTTATTTCCAGGTCGGAGGATCCTTGTGAAGTAATCCAAAGGTTCTGCTTTTGGGAATTCTTATTCCCAATCGAAGTAGAAGAAACGAATGTATTGATTGGTTATAATAATAATTTAATAGATGGAAAGTTACAACAATACATATTGAAATTTAAAGTTTAAATGGACAAGTAATGCGTAGAACACGTGGTAAGCACGTGTGTGGAAAGGACTGTGCAGGAGGTCGGAGGTCGACGTCCTTGTCCTTGGAGTAGCGTGTCGAAGAAGGGCCTTCCTGTCCAGCCTTGACCTTTATAGGGGTCGCCGGGTCAGGCGTCACAGTCAGGTGACCAGTGACCAGGTAAGGCGCTCCAGCAAGGTGCGTGGAGCAATCATAAAGTCCGGGACCGCCACAGACGCATTATCTCTGTTTTACGAACTCAGTTTCCACACTGAGTTCAAACATTCGAATAACGAACAAGTTTTATGGAATGCATTATGTTCGTAAATATAGAGATTTACTTGTATTTCCTGTGGGAAAAAAGCACTATTCAAAGTACGAAAATTCCAGTTTCGAACGGGTTTATGTAACTCATTGTATACGTAAATCTGGGTTTGCCTATAATTGCCTATAATGTTTTATGGATCTCGTTATGGGTGGTCAGACTGAAGATTTACTAATTATACGTTTAGTAGTTGGTGAAGTCACGTGTTCAAAAGGAATACGTACATCGGTGGGGTTTTTTTTTGGTTGGTAAACAGCGATAACCTTGAGAAAACTTTTTAAACCAATGGTGCGAATGCACGCTAATTGAGTGCTAATTTTTCATACGTAATTTCAAGAAGTACGACCCTTAAAGGTTCTGTCTGAGTACCCCTGTCATGTTCGTAAATCGGGAGTTGCTCGTGGCTCCTGCCGAAAAACCATATTTAATGGACGGACATTTTGGAATCACGAGCATGTATTTGGAACTCGTTATGGGTGCTCAGACAGAAACTTTACTAATTACAAGTTTAGTAGTTGGTGAAGTCACGTGTGCAAAAGGAATGCATACATTGATGGGTGGGGGGAGGGTTTGGTTTGTAAACAGCGATAACCTTGAGGTAAGGTTTTAAACCAATCAGCGTGCTGGTTTTGCATGCTTAATTTCACGAAGTACGATCTTTAAAGGTTCTGCCTGAGTACCCCTATCATGTTCGTAAATCGGGATTTGCTGGTGGTTCCTGCCGAAAAACCATATTTAATGGACGGACATTTTGGAGATACGAACCTATTTCAGCCCCTTTATTGATCATGGAGGCAAACTAGAGACGGGAAAAGGGGTTTCCCCCCCGAAACGACACAAACGCCATCTGACGGGAAAATCAGAACAAAAAAAAGATGGAGATAAGCATGGTCCTGCTGCAGCACACAAAAGCCAATTTCATCTCCTCTACTTCCTCCTCCTCCCTAAAAAGCAGTACCTTATTTCCTTCCCCCTTCAGATTGATTATCGATAAAACACCTCTATTTCATGCCGCCGCCATTTCCCCCCTTCTTTTTCCCTCTCGCACCCTTACCAAAGTGTACCCATCACGTGATGCTTCCCTCGCAGATCTATATACGGCCCATTAATTACAGGCTCCTGCGTGAGCCTTATCAACTTTCATAAACCTAGGTTGCATTTATCCCCCCTTTCTTCAAGTTGAGTCATCCATATTCCCCCTCTTTTATCTCGGAGTTTTCCCGATTTCAGGGATGCACCACGAAAATTGAAAACATTATCGTCCAAGATGGTGGACAACTGACGAATCGATTGGCCCCAAAATGGCGTCGAACTTACCCCGATGTTGATGTAATGGGATATCCCATTTTTTAAAATATAACTCCAAACATGCGGAAATATATCCGTAAATTAAACAAAAAAAAGTGAGAAACAAATCAGTTCAAATGGAAATAAAGTACAAAAAAACAAATGGCTACTTTGAATGGGAAAGCATAATTTTTTTTCGTAGAATGCACGAATGACATATGCTACATCCAAGCAATTGACGCACGCACTTTTGGAAACGGTACAGAGCCGACGTCCAGTTAAGGACATGAAACGGTCGTGGCCGGCTTTTTGTAGGAACTGCCCCGGCATTTGCCTAAACGCAACTTCGGGAAACCACGAAAACCGAAGTTAAGACAGTCGAGCCAGGATTCGAACCCGAGTCTACCGAATGCGAGACTGAGGCACTAAGCACTCACCTATCTTGCTCGGTAGACTTCGTAGTACATTCAAGAAAGTGGTTTTTTTAACATACGATATGTTCATTATTTATAACCTCGAGAATT
>JAQGAO010001720.1:0-22890 GCA_034697705.1 Ommatoiulus sabulosus | reverse complement strand
GATATTGTATGATTGAGTGAACGAAAAAAAGAACAGTTGGCTCAAGTGAGTTATTGAATGACAGTTGACGCGGATCCGGTTCAAAGTAGTGAACAATGAACTAGTTAAGTGAAGTAGTTCATATTCGTGACTGAAGTTGGAGTGAATAACTTACTTAAGTGAACGACGTTCCCCATAATCCAATGTACCTACGCGGCGCAGCAAGCCATAGCACAGTGGCCATAGATCCCTATACGAACAAGCCTGTGCAGCCGCCATTTTCTCTATGGGAACGGATGTCTTTTGGTATCCCGTTAGGTGGCGCTAGCATGCTGATATTGTTCAAGGCTTATTACATGAGAACCGCATAGCAATTTAGCGATTTTGTACGATGTACCGTTTTGTCTTTTTACAAAAAAATGAATTCCATTAAAATAAACTTTTAAGAAAAGCATAAAATAGCATTAAGTAATATTATATTGTCTGGAAAATTCTGGAAGAAGTTAAGGAGGAATGGCTAATTTACGAAAGTCTGGGATATTCAATTAACGGACAGTAGAACCTCTCTTATATGAACTAATTGGAACCACTGAGAGGTGGTTCATATAATCGAAAAGTTAAGATAAGGGAGTTTGAAATTCCAACCAATAGAAAACCAATTTTAAAAAAATAGGAAACAAGTCAAAGTATTCAAAGTTATTTTATCACATTACATGTATATCACTTTTATTGGGCAGGTTTGAAAAAATCATGAATCTTCTTCTGTTTCACCATCTTTATTTTTTCTGTCAAAGCCAAAATTGCCCTTATTTTTTTTTTAGTTGAAATAGCTGGACACCTGCGCAAGCCAAAAAACGCACGGTGTGGTCGGCAGGAGCCTCGTGCTGATGAGTTCATATAATAGAGGTTCTACCGTAGTTGTGTTGTAGCAATCAAAATTTAATGCTTCATCAGGGCCCATTTTCTGAATAGAAAACTGCAAAATTTTCCTCTTTTTTGAGTAAAAATTTGGAATACAAATTTGCAAAATATTTCACGTTTTCCATGTACAAACTTTCAAAACTTTCCACATTTTCCGAATACAAAATTAAATATTTTAATTTTCAAAATTTTCGATTTCGAAAAATATGTCAACTTTTGACATTGTCGTTGGTCAGGGAAAGTTTTTTAAAACCTGAAAACGTCACGGAAGTTTAAAGGAAATTTCTGGGTGAACCCTGATTTAATTAAAGTTCCGTCTTGCGGCGCATGCGCATTATAAGACTTTCTTGCTCTACGCTAATACATACTGTACATGAACATGTATATACAATTAATATACGCAAGTATATGTATTGTATATATAATATACATTATATTGGCGTGTCAACGTTTTGAAACAATTTTAAAGCACTTGATGAACCCAGAACTTACGTTCTCTTAAAAGTTGCAATTGTTAAAAACATTGCAATTTTAAAACTATGTAATTTTATACAGATAATGGACTTCAGTGCAGCTGTGAACTACAATGGTTGCAGACGTGGCTCATAATTCCGTAACATTTGTTGGAAGACAGCGACGCAACCTGCCACAATCATAATCCTACACCGTTAGCTGAATTCGACTTACATGTATGCTCACACGAAGATTCAGCATAGAAGTCTTGAAAAAAAAATTAAAACCTTATTACTTGTTAAGATCAAGTTAAGATCATATTGGAATGTGCAACTGTAAAATTTCAAGTTGAAATTTCTTTAAAAAATATTAAAACACATAAGCATTAAAATATATTGAGATGTATCACGCAATGATTGTACGAGAGAATAAAACCTTACTGAAGAACAGTAAACATGCGAATTTAATTGCTTAATTCTTTATGTTGTTCAAAAACGAGTATAGATACATAGTATAAGTGGTGGCAGAAATCCTGAAATTTGCTCATCGACAGTAATTTTTCGAATTTTCACATGCGTATCCTAGTTGACTTATATTGTTACTTAACATTGACTTACAGGTACATGTTATAATCGGCATTACATAACGAGATAACTAAATGTTATCAACCGTAAATGTTGTAAACCAAATCCCATACGAGATAAATAAGCACAGACTGAAACGGATATACTAACATTAGCTGATTACACGTGGTTTTATTTTATGACCTGACGATATTTTTGATTTCAACTTGGATATACATACACTGTATGTAAAGAATTACAGTCGATGAACAATTTCTAGGACTTCCGGTATTATACAGTATATACAAAAAACAAAAAACCAGTTTGTTTATAAAGTTAAACAAGGGTAAGTACATGTACATATTCTATACTAATTGTACAAAGAATGAATTATTTGAATGTGAAAAGTTGAAAAGAACCAGCATTTACTCACTGCTTCTCTTCAACAGTCAGTCTTTCTAGGTCAAGAGCCATGGTTCATTGGTTGACTCAAGCATGCTTCTCCCTCTGTCTGCTCTGTCATTTGTCCATGGGCCAGGATGAGCAAGTTTGTCGTCACATGTGGGCTCTTGATTTTATGTATGTGATTCAGTGCTTCAACCTGAACGCCAGCAACGCTTACCAACTGGAATTGGTAATGGCTGACGTCAGAGCCAAGTACCCCCGGGACAGACTTCGAGTGGAAGTATCTAATAGCGTTGGAGACGCTATACCAGATGACGTGTTTTACGGTTTTGTTATCGAAACACTCAAGCTGACCAATTGTGGCTTCACTTCGATACCATTCCGGTTAATCACCAATGTCATCTCTTACCTGGTCAAGCTGGACCTGAGCAACAACCAGATCACCAGCATTAATTTCCAGAGCCTTAACGAGTTGCCCTATACTCCCAACATTAAACGTCTGGAATTATATGGGAATCAAATATCCAGCTTGCAGGAGGAGGCCTTCGTTAATTTCACCAAATTAGAGGTTCTCGGCCTTGAGTACAACTTATTAACCGAATTGGAGGACAACACCTTCAAGGGTTTGAGCAGTCTTCGGGGCTTGTATCTCTACGGCAACCAGATCAGCGAGGTGGGCAGTGAAGCGTTTGCGGGTTTGGAAAATCTCCGCTTGCTGGCCATAGAGACCAATAAGATAGACTTCCTGGAGAATGGAACATTCACCTTCGAGAATCTGACCAAGCTTGCCGAGATTGCTTTGGAAGGTAACTATAAGGGTTCTAAGCCGTTTTACCATTTTAAAAAATAGGTACATTATACGTTGAGAAAAGTCATGTTTTAAAATGTTACATATGACCAACTTTCCTAATTATACAGGAAGATGCATAATTCAGAACCTGTCAAATTATACCTACAATAAAATCTGATTAGGCCTACATGGTAATATAGTCAGTCTACACAATTGAATAACACACGTAGGACATGTGTGACTTTCAGAAAACAAATCGCACGTAGGCCTATACGTGTATAATGGACTACAAATTCTCTGTAGATGCGATTCCAACATTTTAATTAAAATAAGAGAGTTTAGTCATTAATAGCACAGTTGCAGTTCACATTTTCTTTTTCAGTATTGGCAGCATGACAGGAAAGCATCCATGAAAAACTACTTATAAGAACTGCCAGAATTGGTACAGTTTCTGAGAAACGACGGCGAGCTTTCCTGCCATGCATTCGTGAAATGTGTGATTGCTGCCAATTAGTTTTCAAACGGAAACTATACTGTATGAAACTAACTTGGCTACAAGTATTGCAACTAAATGTCGTAAATGCACACGTTACACTAATTGTACGACGCCCTGCAATTTTCTAATTAGATTTTCCCCTATCTTAAATTTTTAAGGTTACAATTTTTGAATCGCACGAAATGAAAATTTATAGTCCAACTTGACTTGCGACAAGTTTTATGGAACCCTCACATGTGATTTCATATTCGGATGTTTTATGAGATTCTACTCAGATGTTACCATATAGGTATAATTTGAGAGGTCCGAATCTATGCCTTACCACGTATCTTAATTACAGTGTATATTTATTTCATTTGAAAAAGATGCGCTAAACATAAAACAAAAATTAGGTGAAAAAAAATTGTTTCTCCTACTTTTTGATGTCCTTGGATTGGTGCATATGTTTTAACGCATGGTTTACATTTAATTTTAAATGCATTTTTTACAATTCTTATACATTACATTATACACACTGTAAATGTACTTGACATTGCATAAAAATTTATTTGTTTCAAAACTATTTCTACAGGAAATCCTTTCCATTGCAACTGTTCACTGCAATGGCTGAAGGACTACCTAACTTCGATTCACTATCTGGAAGCTAGTGGGGCCACTTGCGTCTATCCAAGAATTGCGACATTTTCTGACATTGATTTCTGCGCAGAAGAAGCCAATTTTGAACACAATCACGCAGTTTTTCAAGGAGAGTAACACGTACTTTTCACAATAAACTATCAAGACGATACTTTTGAAGTACTTTTTTGAAATCATTTTATTTTCTATAATTGAGGTGTATCAGCTGCATAACAGTAAATTACTGTATTTTGTAGTATCAATGTGCGCACAGGTTTACATTTTTATACAAAACATTATTTATAAAACATTTTGCTTTCCTGTTTAGAAATTAATCTTAACATTCCATTTCGCAAATAATGCCAGTTTCAATATTTGCACCCACAATTATACTGCAGTAGAAACATTCCATTTATATAACATTTCAAGAACCTGTGTTTTTTGAATTTTTATATAATGGACATTATGCAACTTTTTAATGGCACAGTCACAAACAATGCAGTGCTCTTTTTTTCACAACAATGGTCATTTTCCTTTAGACAGACTGCGAGATAAACCTGTCATGGTTAATTTACTACCAAAAAGTATTCCGCTTCATCATATACCGATATTATCTCAGCAATATCGCTATTAGTGATAAGGTCATGATAATCAACATCTAAAAAAGTGGATCGTGCACGTTTACCTGCACTTACATTTAAAAATTCGGCATCTGAACACCACGAACGTCAATGCGGTAAGTGACATTTACAATCTATATTATCACTTTAAGAAATAATGGTGAAATTAGGTATTTTGTAATAGCTAAAGGTATTTGCTTGCCTCTTTTGAGGTATATTGACGTTTTTAAAATTATTTTGGTATTTACAAGCACTTAATGGTATTTCTAAACTCCTACAAAGGTGTTTTTGACAAAAAAAACAGTTGAAAAGGTGCTTATAGATACCCTTTATGGAAAACCCATACTCAAAGAAATAAAGGTACTATAGAACAAATGAAAAAGGTATTTTGACTGGTAACAAATACTCCACCTTTTTTGGTGTTAAGCTGGCCATACACAAGGAAAGTCAAATCTGGAAATATCTTCAAAACGTTCTGTTTTTTAGAATGTGAATTACGAGAAATGATATGTTACAATTTGTCAATTATAAAAACATAAATGAAGTCTAATTACTTTGACTTTAAAATTTTATTTTTAAAAAACCATGGTTAGTAAAATGCTCAGAAATAAGCGCTGAACTTTTCGGACACGCCTAGATACAGTTTCACTTTCCCCGTGTATGGCCGGCTTTATGGAAACCTCGGAGATAGGGTTTTATGGAATACCTCATCCAAAATACCATAAGAGATGTTCCAGAATAACATAAAAGCATGTAAATTGAAACATACATAGTAATCACGAACCGTATATACAGTAGTTTTATCTGAAAATTTATTCTTAAAACTTACTGGGGTTCGATTCTGCGACTTACCACTCTACTATCTCGACTCGCTCCAGAGAGCCTCACTAGTTGTGCCTTTCCCTGCATGGGTTTTCCATAAAGGTATCTATAAGCACCTTCAACGTTTTTTTGTGTGTTCAAAACACCTTTTTAGGAGTTTAGAAATACCATTAGTTTTGTAAATGACAAAATATTTTTAAACACCTCAATATACCTCAAAAGAGGCAAGAAAATACCTTTGGGTGTTTTAAAACACCTACTTTCACCATTATTTCACAGCGTGCAGGAGAAGGCCCAACTAGTGAGGCCCTCTGAAGCAAGTCCAGATAGCAAAGTGGTGGTGTGAGGTATCCAGGAATGCTAGATTGCAGGATCGACTCCTGGTAAGTTTCAAATATAAATTTGGGAATAAAACTATATATTGCGTGTAATTACTATGTATGTTTCAATTTACATGTACAGTACATGCAAATTACTGAAACTGCAAATTTTTGAAGAAAAAAACATCTTTTATGGTATTCTGGAACACCTCTTATGGTATTTTGCATAAGGTATTCCATAAAACCATATCTCAGAGTTTTTCCATAACACGAAAAAAAAGCGGAGTATTTGCGGCAAGTCAAAACACCTTTTTTCTTTGTTCTGCAAGAAATGCAACTATCGTTAGATAGATATCCTGTATACCGAAACAGATGGACTATTTAGTCCATTTTTCAAAGTCATAAAATGAACTATCTGTCATATACCACATTTTGAAAGGGGTCCGTTATTCAAGAGAGTCCGGCCGTGAATAAATTTAATTGGAAAACGCTGCATGGTTTAGAGCAAGAGATGATGAGCTTAATAAATATCAACACTTCCGCTTGACAGATAATGTAGCTCCGTGACCTCCGTCCTACAGGTGTTACACGTGATTTCACAGGCCCGTCACCGACTAGCACAGATTCTTATCATGTCAATAACCGAATGATGTTACTTTGGCACTATCGATCTGATTAACGAACATTTTTTTTCTTTGCAATCATACATGACCATGATTCAAAGGCGTGGTCATGATGTGCACGTACGGGACTCTAAATTTAGGTACCCATGACAATGCAAAAATGAAGTTAAATTATTTATAACATTGCAAGCATCGTTGCCAGGATGCCGCTCTACTCGTATGCTTGTATTTTTGTAGGACAGGATTTAACCTAAATTGGTAATTTTGTTATTCGACAATGAAAATGACATAATGAACCTTATTTAAAAATGATACCATCAGACAGATTAATCCAGTACAGAAATCCGAAACATTATGATTCTAACAACACAAAATGAAATTTAAACCGTATTTTAGAAATGCAATGAACAATGACTAAGTGCAAATATGTTCCGTTCTTTTATTTTAGGAACATGTCTAACTGGTTAATCAACTCCATCCTCTTAGGCCTTCTGTGGCATTGGTCCATGGGCCAAGACGAGCAAGTCTGTCACCACATCGATGCCAAAGATTTTAAGTACGATGTCCAATGTTACGGTATGAACGCCAGCAATGCCTATCAACTGCAACTTGTCATGAATGACGTTAGACTGAAGTTCCCTCACGACAGAATGAAAGTGCAGATTGGCAACAGCGTGGGGGATGCTGTGCCGGACGACGTGTTCGATGGCTACGTCATCCAGTCCGTCCAAATGAACCACTGTGGATTCACATCCATGCCCTTCAGGCTAATCACTAAGTTGCCCGATCATTTGATGGGTTTGGATTTGAACAACAATGAAATCAGCAGCATTGACTTTCACAGTCTCAATAACCTTCCTTACGCCTCCAACTTAGTTCATCTGGAACTGAACAGCAACTTGATTGAGAGTTTACCGGAAGACGCTTTCGTCAACTTTACCAGCTTGCTCAGTCTCAGCCTGAAGGATAATTTGCTAAAAGAGTTGAAGGACAACACCTTCCGAGGTCTTGCTAAGCTAAAAGACCTATATCTGTATGAAAATCAGATACGAAACGTGGAGAAGGCCGCCATCGCTGGTCTAGAAAACCTGAAGATGGTAGCGGTGGATATCAACAGGATCGAGTTTTTAGAAGAAGGGACGTTCAGTGCGGAAAATCAACCGAAACTTTTTGAGATTCCCTTGGAGGGTAAGTCGGTCTTCCCATTTACTTATTTTTATAGGACGCCATATGATGACAACTGCTGTTCATAAATAGTCAATTTCAGATATGTCCTTGAAACATGAAGGGCATGCACAGCATAATTTCCTCAAAATTGAATCAAAATTATAGTTAGCGGCACTTTTCCCGCAAAATTAAGATTTCCGTAAAAGTAATGCAATTATTGCTTTAACAATTTCTAATTAACAATACCATATTTCCCTTTATTACTGGAATGGTAAAGTCTATAGTAGTTAAATAAGAATATTCATAAAGGCAGGAAAATGAACCTTTGAAATAAATATTCCAGGCTTTAATTCAGAGTTATTTCAATATGGAATTACTGTTCGCAATTCAGTTGCATGTAACTTCCCATTAAAATTTTTTTCTAGGTAACCCCTTCCATTGCAACTGTTCCTTGCAATGGCTGAAGGATTATCTGATATCCATTCACTATTTGGAGTTCAGTGGCGCCACCTGCTTTTATCCACGAATTGGCACATTTCACGAAGTCGACTTCTGTGCACAGGAAAGGGCGGATATGACAACCAGGCAGCGCTTTGACACTTATTCTATGCAGAAAAAAGCGCCTGATGACCAGATGAACTCTATAGTCCAAAATATTTTCAAAAATAAACAAAGGAAAATGATTTGATACAAGAATCAGTCGTACTATGATGTTTTAATTTGCTAAAAATTGCGAACCTAATCCAACATGGAATACAATTTAAATGTTTTGGGAGTATTTTGAGTAGGCTCCTGGTATCACCCCAAGAGTCAAAACAATGCGTTTTTAAATGTGGCATTTTAAGAACGGCGTAGATTGACATATACCGATATTATCTCAGCAATATCACTATCGGTGATAAGTTCATGATAGTCGATATCTAAAAATGTGGATCGTGCACATTTACCTGCAAACACATTTAAAAATTCAGCATCTGAAAACTACGAACGTCAATGCGGTAAGTGACATTTACAATCTATATTATCACTCTAAGAAATAATGGTGAAATTAGGTATTTTGTAACACCCAAAGCTATTTGCTTGCCTCTTTTGAGGTATGTTGAGGTATTTAAAAATATTTTGGTATTTAAAAACACCTAATGGCAGTTTTAAACCCCTAAAAAGGTGTTTTGGACCAAAAAAATAGTTGAAAAGGAGATATCATTTATGGAAAACCCAGGAAAAGGCCAAATTAGTGAGGCTCTCTGAAGCAAGTCGAGAAAGCAGAGTGATAGCGTGAGGTATCCAGGAATGGTAGATATTCATGTGATTACTATGTATGTTTCAATTACATGTACTCGTAGGTTTACACCGAAGAAACCATGGCGACTAACTAGAAACTGCACATTTTTGAAGAAAGAAACACCTTTTATGGTATTCTGGAACATCTCTTATGGTATTTTGGATAAGGCATTCCATAAAACCCAATACAATACAATACAATATTTATAGTAGTTATATATTTTGGAACCCCCTATATTTTGGGGCACCCTATCTCAGAGGTTTTCCATAACACCAAAAAAGTGGAGTATTTGTGTCAAGTCAAAACACCTTTTTTCTTTGTTCTGAAACACCTTTATTTCTTAGTATATTAGTCGAACGGTTGTGTCAGGTCTGATTTTCAGCGAAACTTACACAAAAATGCAACAATCGTTAGATAAGAGACCCTGAATACCGAAACAGATGGGACTATATGTCCATTTTCAAGGTCATAAAATGAAATATCTGTCATTTAAAGGGGTCCGTTATTCAAGAGAGTCCCGTGAAGAAATTTAATTGGGAAACGCTGGTTCAAAGCAATAGACGATGAGTTTAATAAATATCAACACTTCAGCTTGACAAATAATGTAGCTCCATCCTATAGGTGTTACACGTGATTTCACAAGGCCGTCACAGACTAGCACAGATTCTTATCATGTCAATAACCGGATGATGTTACTTTGGCACTATTTATCTGATTAACGAACATTTTTTTTCTTTGCAATCATACATGACCATGATTCAAAGACATGGTCATGATGTGCACGTATACGGGACTCTAAATTTAGGGACCCATGAAACTACAAAAATGAAGTTAAATTTTGTATAACATTGCAAGCATCGTTGCCAGGATGCTGCTCTACTCGTATGCTTGTATTATTATTTAAAACACTGCAAGGACAGGTTTTAACTTTAATTGGGAGATTGGATACGTTATGCAAATACTTGTTATTAGACAATGAAAATGACATAATGAAGCTTATTTAAAAATGATACAATCGCACAGATTAGTCCAGTACAGAAATCAGAAACATTATGATTCTAATAGCACATAATGGAATTTAAACCGTATTTTAGAAATGCGATGATCAATGACTAAGAGCAAATATGTTCCGTTCTTTTATTTCAGGAACATGTCTAACTGGTTATTCAACTCCATCCTCTTAGGCCTTCTGTGGCGTTGGTCCATGGGCCAAGACGAGCAAGTCTGTCACCACATCGATGCCAAAGATTATAAGTACAATGTCCAGTGTTACGGCATGAACGCCAGCAATGCCTATCAACTGCAACTTGTCATGAATGACGTTAGACTTAAGTTCCCTCACGACAGAATAAAAGTGCAGATTGGCAACAGCGTGGGGGATGCTGTGCCGGACGACGTGTTCGATGGATACGTCATCCAGTCCGTCCAAATGAACCAATGTGGATTCACATCCATGCCCTTCAGGCTAATCACTAAACTGCCCGATTATTTGATGGGTTTGGACTTGAACAACAATGAAATCAGCAGCATTGACTTCCACAGTCTCAATAACCTTCCTTACGCCTCCAACATACTTCATATAGAGCTGAACAGCAACTTGATTGAGAGTTTACCGGAAGACGCTTTCGTCAACTTTACCAGCTTGCTCAGTCTCAGCCTGAAGGATAATTTGCTAAAAGAGTTGAAGGACAACACCTTCCGAGGTCTTGCTAAGCTAAAAGACCTATATCTGTATGAAAATCAGATACGAAACGTGGAGAAGGCCGCCATCGCTGGTCTAGAAAACCTGAAGATGGTAGCGGTGGATATCAACAGGATCGAGTTTTTAGAAGAAGGGACGTTCAGTGCGGAAAATCAACCGAAACTTTTTGAGATTCCCTTGGAGGGTAAGTCGGTCTTCCCATTTACTTATTTTTATAGGACGCCATATGATGACAACTGCTGTTCATAAATAGTCAATTTCAGATATGTCCTTGAAACATGAAGGGCATGCACAGCATAATTTCCTCAAAATTGAATCAAAATTATAGTTAGCGGCACTTTTCCCGCAAAATTAAGATTTCCGTAAAAGTAATGCAATTATTGCTTTAACAATTTCTAATTAACAATACCATATTTCCCTTTATTACTGGAATGGTAAAGTCTATAGTAGTTAAATAAGAATATTCATAAAGGCAGGAAAATGAACCTTTGAAATAAATATTCCAGGCTTTAATTCAGAGTTATTTCAATATGGAATTACTGTTCGCAATTCAGTTGCATGTAACTTCCCATTAAAATTTTTTTCTAGGTAACCCCTTCCATTGCAACTGTTCCTTGCAATGGCTGAAGGATTATCTGATATCCATTCACTATTTGGAGTTCAGTGGCGCCACCTGCTTTTATCCACGAATTGGCACATTTCACGAAGTCGACTTCTGTGCGCAGGAAAGGGCTGATACGACAACCAAACAGCGCTTGGATACTTATTCTATGCAGAAAAAATCGCCAGCTGACCAAATGAACTTAGCCCAAAATATTTTCAAAAATAAACAAAGGAAAATGATTTGATACAAGAATTAGTCGTACTATGATGTTTTAATTTGCTAAAAATTGCGAACCTAATCCTACATGGGGCATGTTAACAAAGGCATAGATTGACATATACAGAAATGCAAAATGTAAATTCAAAATATGCGTGAAATATATCTATTTGCAGAATGTAAACCTGTAAATGTAAGTGAAAACTAAGATTTAAAAGTATAGCCTATATTTTCTTAAGTGTATTTGAAATGACATTTTCAGAATGTATTCTGATATGTATCATGCGGTCAACAAGGTACAGTGTATTTTAAAAATTTTCGAATACTATCCAATACATTGGGACATCTCTGCTGCATTTTGATGGAAATAACACAAGAACACAATGCAAATATGTTAATTTGATAAATGCTTAAATAAAAATTAGCGACTACTATAGAATCAAACGAATATCGGTTACCATTTTCAAACAGTGTGGAAGAATAATATTCAAAGAAGTATCATCTATATATATAAAATGGAAAACGACTCCATCTTGGTCTGGCTATGTATGTTTGTTGGTCAACGGGCCATTCAAAAGGTTCGTTTACCTCTAGCGCGTATGGGGGACGGGCATTGCAAAGTCGCCTTTTTCGGATCGCACCTTTCAACCGCGCTTCGAGCGTTAACTCCGTGGGGAATTCCAAATCTTTCTAAAAATTCCACCCCAATTTTATGGAAGGGGGGGCTTCCATAAAATTGTCAAGAAGTAGGTAGGTGCGCATGCGTGGCCGAAAAGTCGGCGGGAAATGGCAACGAATTTCAAATTTAATGCGCAATTCGATCCGAACAATCGCTATTGGCAACTACAGCCCGGGCAAAGCCGGGTAGACCAGCTAGTATTATCATAAAAACCAATCTACCAATTTTCACTGCAAATATTCACACCATGTGCGACTGATCTGGATCAACATTGGATTTTGTGCCGCAATACCAATGCAGTTCGATTTAATTGATAACATTCTTTCAGATAATAAATATTTAAAAACGATAACGCCACACACGAAAATCAGAGACTAGGAATTGCTTAAACTGCTTGAAACTGAAAGGTCATTCGTCAGCTGAGGCTTATAAAACAAACGTTTTTCGAGGTAAGTGCACAAAATACCAATACATGTATACCGACATTTATGGTTAGCCCTTTTTCATAGATTTACTAATTTTCACACATGCAATTTGTGAGTGCGCTGGCTTTTACTTTTATCGCCACATAAGCTTTTAATCATTAAACAAACGTTACTCATGAACACAGCTAGAACCAAATAAATAGGCTTTGTCTCCACTTCTCTTCCAAAGATTCCATATTTGGTTGAATAGGTCAAGAGCTAATAACTTATTATCATGATATGATATTTACATGTATGAATCATGAGTATAGATATGTGAATTCTTTACAAAATCTGTTGTAAAATACGGTATATATAAAGATATTGATATTAGATTATAAATTATACAGCAGAATACTTTTTTATACCTGACAATTGGTGACCAGACAAATGCGTCTATTATGTTACCACGAAGGACATAAAACCAAACTGAATATTTTCAAATTACAATGTATTTATTGCAAAATACTTTCATAATAATCTTTTTCAAATAATAAATACTTCACTTTTCACAACGTGTGTCATATAAAGATTCATTGATAGGTTAGATGTGATGTACTATATCGTTTTTGGATTACTGCTTTTTCTGACGATCTGTCAGAATCTGACAGTTGTCGAAGGCAATGCAGAGTGCGAGATCCTGGATTTTGGAGTTGTCCACTGCATGAACATCCGGTCGAGAAACGAGGATTATTCGTACAGCATCGAAGCCCTGCTTCCAGAGTACCTGGACCACGTAGCCCTCACAAAAGGTCCGGACATCGGTCTATTGATCTCAGGCAGTGATCTTGACGACTTTCCAGAAGATCTCTTGGAGGGTTACAATATCACCCACCTGGCATTGATGGACAATGACATGGCCGTTTTTCCCACACCTTTTATGAGAAAAATCGCCTCGGACGTTGTGTACCTCGAATTGGATGGCAACAATATCAAAGATTTCATGTGGAAAGACCACACGGACAACCTGCCGTTCGCAGGCACCCTTGTGACGATTATCTTGAGAACATGCAATCTGGCAAGTTTCGGGGAAGGGGCATTCGCAGGGTTTACCAATCTGCAAAACCTTGACTTGTCTGATAATTTCATCAATGAAATACCACCACGCGCCTTCGCGAATTACTACACCCTCCAAGACATTGATTTAAGCAGGAATCTTTTGGTGACTTTGGGCAAGGGGTCGTTCTCCGGCCTGCCCAGCTTGAGGAAGCTCGACCTGTCCTTAAACTACATCTTTTTACTCGAAGCCGGCACCTTTGTGGATCTGGAAAACCTGAACCAGTTGAATCTCCTCAACAACGAAATTCTCCAAGTGGAGGAGACCACGTTCAACGAGCGAGATGTTCCAAAGCTCATTGATTTAAGGATTGCAGGTGAGTTGTCAATTTATTTATGCAAATTTCTTTAAAATGATTCAATAAAATACTTCCTCTCCCCTAAACTTCACTCACAAATAGTGATCATCAAGATATTTGAACGCTCTTTTTAATTGTTTGGGGATTGTCAAATGAAAAGTTTTGTTTAAAAACAGTGTACCTAAAAAAATGTAAATTAACTTTGAATTAATTAAATTTTTATCACTTCTGCATAGAAAACCCCCTAA
Organism: Ommatoiulus sabulosus; assembly: GCA_034697705.1. Taxonomy (NCBI): domain Eukaryota; kingdom Metazoa; phylum Arthropoda; class Diplopoda; order Julida; family Julidae; genus Ommatoiulus; species Ommatoiulus sabulosus. Next base: position 8,566 of record JAQGAO010001720.1, on the reverse strand, counting down.
TTTGCGACTGTAATCTTCAATGGCTCAAAGTGTGGCTAATTGAGCATTCCAGATTGGAAGAAAGTGGCGCCACCTGTCTCTTCCCGGAATTTGCCATGTTTGGAGAAGTAGACTTTTGTCCCACTTACACACTTCAGTTTAACCTTACGCAGCTGTGATATGTACCACATTTCGTCCATGGCCTGCAGTGATATTTATTGTGTAAATAAATCGCAATTTTGATAAATATTTATTGTACATGTCAAGTAATTTGCAAAAACTAATATAACTCTTTAAGCAATGCACAACGTAAGTCATGCATAAAACATGTAACGTTTTCAAAAATAAAAAAATATTATCTGATCGATATTCGAGTCTTTGTGAAATAATGTTGCTCAGGTAGGTTTCGTTTTGTCATTAGCCAATATTGCAGATGACATTTGGAAAATAAACGTTTTACATGGTCAATTCTTATGATTTTACCCCATTTAAGATAATTGAAAATATCCTGAAAGAAGCTGTCGTAAAACGAAAACGTCATAGCAAACTACCAGCCGATTGTTTATCTTGATAACCATCGTCTAAAGTCCTACAACTCCAGTTACGAACCAACACGGATAGCAAAGCGGATGTCAACGCTTAACAATTCGCGAAACCCAATAAAACGCGCATGAGTTTTATGAACTGACAGATATTCAACGATGTTCATGATACCGTACAATAATTAATTGGAAGGTCAGTACAATTTTGTGCATTTAATATTTCATAATTCTTAGTGATCACTGCTCATGCATACACATGTACATGTAACAGAAAAACGGCCGACAATGTTGTTTGTATGTAAATAAAATAGGTGGACTTTCATCCCAATAAGTTTTATGAACTTTATTACAGTTTTGAACATTTAAAGTGAATACATGAATGCAAGTACATGAAAATTACGCACGAGCGTACGTGCTATAGTTTTAGAAGAAACGTTAACTTTTGTTTTTTTGAAAGTTCTTGAATGATGGCTCTTTGGCTGACTAAGGCACTTGTCTTCAGCCTTCTGCTGCTCCTCTCCACTGGTCAAGACGGACAGGTGTGCCACCACAAGAAAGACATAACTAAGCTATGGGTCATTCAATGTTTCGGACTCAATTCCACCAACGCGGGTCAACTGAAATTGGTTCTGATGGATGCATATCGTCTCCTGCCGAACAAGAAAATGTATGTTGAAGTGTCCAACAGCGACGGGGCTGCGATACCTGAGGGCGTATTCGACGAGTATTGGATCCAGACACTGACTATGAAAAACTGCAATTTCACGTCACTTCCCTTTCCTGTGATTTCTAACATCTCTAAATATCTCCTTGATCTGGATCTTAGCGGTAACCAGATATCTGACGTCGATTTCCAGAGGTTCAACGAGATGCCCTTCGCGTCCTCGCTGCTTAATCTGAAGCTGTACAACAACCAAATTGTTAGCCTGCCGGAAGATGCTCTGGTCAATTTTTCTAAACTAAATTCTTTGGACTTGCACGACAATTTCATAGAGGAGCTGGTGGATTACACATTCAGAGGTATGGAGGACCTCAGGGCGCTGCACATGTACGACAACCAGATCAGCAGCGTTGGCCAGGACGCCTTCTCAGAGTTGGAGAATCTGAAATTGCTCACTTTAAATCTTAACAGGATCACATTTTTGGAGGAAGGAACGCTCTCCCTCCAAAATCAGTCCAGCCTAAGGGAAGTGTCTTTGGAAGGTAAGCTATCCTTTCAACCAATCAATCAAGCTAATTAATAGAAATTAATTACATTTTATTTCTTGCAGTAACACAAAACGTTTTCTCGCAGATATACTATCCTACTAATAACGATCGATGCTAATTTGCATGCTACCAAATGTTTCCAAATGTCATGTGGCCAATTATTTCAAAAATTCACAACATCTACTACCTTATTTGACCTATGTTTTCTAGAATTTCTTCCAAATTTTCCGAACATTTTTTTATAAATGTGAAAATGCCATCAGATTTCTGGAAGTATTTTAAAAGAATACCCTCCAAATTCCATAAGGGCTTCAAAATCTATGACAGATTTTCATCATTTTACGGAGATAAGTTTCGTTGGGTTTAAATATTGAAGAATCTTTTCAAAGATTTCTGTTTCAATCCTCAACAAATAGTCAAGTGCCTAACGCTTTTCAAGATTTCCCTGCATTTTTAAATTACTTTCCAAAATTGTAAAAGCCAAACTTATGATGAACAATTTTCCAAATTAGCATTATTCGCCATTATAAGTTTCCTAAATTTCTCGCAACATTTTGTGCTTTCGGGAAAAATGTATGAAACAGTATGTATATACAGTGTAGGTGAAACTCGTAAGTATTTATATTTTTCATAAAATGCTTTTAGGAAATCCCTTTTACTGCAACTGTACACTGCAATGGCTAAAGGATTACCTAACTTCGATTTACGACCTGATTCCAAGTGGCGCCACCTGCGCGGCTCCACAATTTGCCAAGTTTTCGGACATCAATTTCTGCGTTGCTGGGAGGTCATTGGATAATGATATGGAATATTCATACCAAAAGAATCTGTAGAACAATTTTGTAGCAAAACGTAACATTGGGCGACAGATTAAAGTCATCGACTATACTTACATGTACATTAATATCTTGTAAACCAACAAGAGAATTAAAAACTCTTGGAAAATTTCAAAAAAAATTTCAGTAAATATGATAAAATCATGATAATTCTTGCCTTGAACACTTACATGTACATGTATGATGCACCGCATTTAGAAATGCGGTAGGAAAACATAGCTGTTTTTGTACAACATGTATTTATCGAATTTAAACTGAAAACACCCTTGTATCATTATGTAACCCCTTGTAAACATTAAAGGACGCAAAATAGTGATTAAAATGCCAATGATGTTTACATGTACAAACCGTACATGTTCTGTTCAAAGAATCTTATCATTTTCATTTTAGGAATATGCATTCAACATTTAATAGTTTATTGACAAGCATAAGTGAGCAATCCAATAAACATTGCTTTAAAAAACATATCTTATACAGAAGCTATACATTTAAAATATTGTAAAAATTTGCTACATTCGAAAAGGTGTACGTTAAAATGCATTTCCTTTGGGCAAATGATTTTTGAATGCATTTTAAAAGCTAAACCGATACTACAATTTAAGCTTAAATTCATTCTGAAACGTATTTTTGAAAAGATGTTTTAATGATTATTTTTGAAATATATGATAAACGAATTTTGAAAATCGATTATGCAAATAGTCTCGTTGGACACTTACATGTACTGTATTTTGGAATTACACGGCTTGTGATTTTACTGCACATTTCAGTTGTTATTAATTATCTTTATCAAATTATTGCCAATAAAATTAATATCATGCTGCAGGTGCATTGCGCTTTCCTTATCTAATGTCATCATGAAACCAAACAAATCAGAAAGATAACAGACGATGATTATCTTTATATAGTCTGTAAAACGTCCATAAACCCGGCTTTAGAACAACGACTTCGGGGATGTCTGTAAGAAGCATCATCTTTAACCACATCTATTGGTAATGTACAGTGTGTTTACTCCCTGACATTTAATCTTAGCATTGTCTAAACTGGATTACTATAGAAAATGATTTTCATTTTACAATGTCAGCAATATTTCCTGAATCAAAATCAAACCCGTAGAGCAAATAAAGACATGTAATCTTGCTTTTCATTAGGATGACAATGCCATTTAGATAAATTAATTGTGTTTTAGAAAATTTAGGAGAACCATTATTTTCCGACATAATTTTCTTTACGTTCATTGCTGCACAAACCTATGCATTTATTGCTGACAATTATTTGCAACACTTTCTTTCTGAAAATTGCACAGCAGTACTACCATATATTGCAAATCAAGTTTAGACATGTTAGTTTGTCTCCCAGACATATTTTCTCAATTTCCATTGCAACGGAAATTGGGAATAAAAAACTGTCATACATATTAATTTTGTTCCATAATTTTTATTAAGTAAACTTTTATCTTGCAAACTGTTTTATTATTACTAAGCTCCATCCATCTCTTTCAGACATTTTTATTCGCAATTTTCAAGCAATGGCTCATCAGTTTTTCTTGGCATTCCTCGTTATCCTTCTGTTTCACCAGTCTACTGGCCAAGAGGAGAGGATCTGCTACCACGTTGACGATATGTACGAGTTGTGGGTCGTCCAGTGCTTTGGTGTAGACTACACCAACGTCGATCAAGTAACCTTAATCCTCATGGACACCAAGCGTCGGGAGGCCTTCGTGAATATTCGGATGGACGTATCGGACAGCGTGGGGGCAGCTCTGCCAGAGAACGTTTTCGAAGGCTATAAGATAGCGGCCATCATCATGCAAAATTGCGGTTTCACTTCCATTCCCTTCCACCTGATCTCCACTCTGCCAGAAAAAATGTTGAGGTTGGACCTCAACAACAACGCCATCAGCGACATAGACTTTGGAAGGCTGAACGACCTGTCCTACGCCTCCCATCTCGCAGTACTGCGATTGTATAGCAACAAGATTGCTAGTTTGCCCGAAGACGCCTTTATCAACTTTACCAGCTTGATCTACCTGGAGTTGCAGGACAATCTCTTGGTGACGTTGGTGGACAACACTTTCAGGGGCCTGGTCAAGCTGCGGGCGCTACACCTGTTCGAGAATCAGATTCGGAATGTCGGTCGGCAGGCATTTGTATCGATGGACAAACTGCACCTCCTAGCCCTGGAGCTGAACGAGGTCAGCTTCTTGGAGAACGGGACGTTCTCGATAGAAGATCAACCAAATCTTAAAGAGTTTTCTCTGGAAGGTGAGTTGTCGATAGTCACTGATAGTAACCATTGACATACTGTACATGTATTTATTAAAAAAAAAGTGGCCCAATAACAAATAACCGGATGTCAAAAAGTATTCATAAAATTGACAAATTCAGGTACATACAAATTTTGTATGGTGAGAATCTTTGGTGATCAGAAACTTGTGCATCAAGTAGCGTAAATGCTCAAGTAATTTAAATGCCTAAAGTGAATTTTAAGTAGTCCTATGAAAATTAAAAGCTGTCATGTTCCAATACCACTCTATTGAGCTGGCCAGAATTGTATTCACAAGGTTAAGGATTGTTTCGAATAAAGGAAAAATTTGCATCTTTATAGGCTAAAGATGTATACTATCTTTGATAAAACTGTTTCAGGTAACCCATTCTACTGCAACTGCTCGTTGCAATGGCTCAAGGATTACTTGGAGACAATACACTATCTGGAAGTCAGTGGCGCCACCTGCGTTTATCCGAAAATAGCGAAGTTTTCCGATGTTGATTTTTGTGCTCTAGAAGATGAAGGAGAGTGAAAAAGTCAAAGAAGAACGCTCGCAATAGTTTATACTAATAAAATATCTATTAAATTTGTCGTAGTCTGACAACATTTTTTAAATAATGTATAAGGTAATATTTGTAAATAACAATGTGAAATAAATGTACATGTATTTGTTAACTCTAAGAAATTTGAGGTTCATTCCAGGTTCTTCGGAAAAACTCCACCCATTTTTTTCATAAAGATGCTTCGAAGCACCTCAACTAAAAATAGCGACCAAATCAGCATTACTGGCCTCCAAGAAAGGTTCCATAGTTCTAAAGGTTCTTGGAGGAACCTCATCAGGAATGTCACATCACGTGAAATCTGTATTCCAAAACCAGAAACGTTCAGTGTTGCGCGCAGTTTCTTTGAATTCGGTCGAATAGCTGCTATTGTCATAAAAATGTATAGTTCTATGGTGTACAGCTAAAACTGAAATGTTTGGGCACAGTAATTTGAACGTTTTAGGTTAGGTCAGGTTAGGATAAGTTAAGTTAGATGATGTTATTGTGCCCAATATTTCAATGTTTACTCTATGCCATATCAGCTGTACATCTAAATAGCACTAGCATTTCTGTACGTAAACACATGCAACTACATGCATACCACTCACATTTTACTTAATATGAATTGGAATGAATTGGGGTGGCGAATAGCACGAATAGCACTTCGTTTTCACAATGAAAACATAGCAATCACATAGCTACTTCGGAATGGGTGATACTGATCAGGATTTCGTGAACTGAAATATTCCAAAAATTATTGCCTTTTAAAATCATCATTATTTTGAACCCTTTGAATTTATAAAGAACCTTATCAATTTATAAATAACCTTTTCCGTATAAAACGAACCTTTAAAAGGGTTGAGTGTATTTGGAACCTTTTAGAAGGTTCTTGAAAAAGAACCTCTTTTGGGGTGCTACGAAGTCTCTAAAAAGGTTCCTCTGGTGTAACAGAGAAAGAACCTCAAAAGGTTCTATTTGGTAAACCTTATTTAAAGTGTATATTTTCATTTTAACTGATTTGTTAAATATAATATTTTTTTTTTTAAATTTTCGTAAATTTTTGAAGAAATATCTTACGCAGTTTTTAAAATAGTTTATTTCAGAGTGCAACATTTGTATCTGAAATATAAATTTTGAAAAAAAATATGTTAAGATTATTCGCATTAATAATACATGTACTGTGTGTATTACATTTAAAACTCCATTTATATCCAACTATAGCAATGATGACAACACTAAATTCGCAACGCTTGTGTAACAATCTTTTCTGATTGATTGGTTGGTGAGAGTCGAAAAATACGACAAGATGATGACACAACCAATGTTTATTATTTAAACCGAGCCTAAAATAAAATACTAATCATGAAAATTTGTTCAAAGCAATTCCAAAGATAACCCTGGTTACGAGCAAATTATCAATCTGTGCTATTAAAGTATACATCAAACTTTAATAATCAATTTTAACCGAGATAAATCAATCGACTAAAATACTACTGAACAAAAATTATCAGATAACGATAAGTTTGCCTGCCTTCCGTCATTATGTTGTTCGCAATTTTGTTGTGAACGCTGCGGAACCAAGGTAAGAATTTTGATTATTCTATGCTATTAATTACTGCAACACCACAATTCACTCCATAACATTAAATTTCATACACGTTTTGATGTCCTAAAATATCAATATTTAGCTACTTTGGTATGGAATGGATGATACTGATCAGAATTTCGTGAACTGAAATATTCCAAATCAAATCTTTCAAAATCATCCTTATTTTGAACCCTTACAATTTATCCAGAACCTTTTCAATTTATAAAGAACCTTCTCCATTTAAAACTAACCTTCAACAGTGTTGAGTGTATTGAACCTTATGTGTGTATTTGGTACCTTTTATAAGGTTCTTGAAAAAGAACTTTTATGGGGTTCTTCGAAGTACCTAACAGAGGTTCTATTTTGTACACCTTTTTTAGAGTGCATGTAGCTTATGCTGCCACTAGGGTGACTACGTCGCACAATTCTAAGCCAATGAAACTTTTCAAACACTTTTATGAATCACGTTTTTAACTGCAATGGCAATTTTGTTATATATTTACATCAAAACTACATATTGAAAAAAACTGGGTTGAAATGCTTATAAACAGAGGTTATACGGTGTATTATCACTATATTAGTTTCATTCTCCTAAAACTCGGGCAATATCGCAGTTGGCTACAATAATGGAGTAGTTGCAAGTTACTGCAGTAAAATGCAGCAGTTACAGCGTAATGAAGCCTTACACACTGTGATACTTTAGTTATACTGCCGATACGTTTACATTTCTTGCAGTCATAAAAAAATGCGCATCCTCATTGCGACTACCGCGCTACTATGTCTGGCTTCTTGGACGAGTGGCCAATCATCTCCTTTCTCTTGTTGGGAAGAGCAGGTTAGCCAAGACATAGTAGCCCTCACATGCCACGGAATCGACAGCAGCAACGTGGCCGAACTAGTCACCGAGCTGGACTACCTGGCCTCGACCGATGGCATCCAGATCAACCTGAGGCTGGAGCACAGCGTCATTGGAGATTTACCCAGCGATCTCCTAAAGGGCTACCCCCTCCGCTCGCTGGAACTCCTGCACGATGACCTTACAGAGTTCCCTCAGACGCTTCTGGAGAACGTCGACTCCGAACTCATCGTCCTCAGTCTGGCCTTCAACGCCATTCCGGAAGTGCGAGCGACCCACTTCAAGAATCTGCCCTTTCTGGAAAGCTTGCAGATCCTGGCACTTTCCGACAACGCGCTAACGAGTCTGACCGATGTCAACATCTTCCGGCCTTTCACCCACTTGCAGAAACTCTTCCTGCATTTAAACAACATCGTCGATCTACCCGATAACGCATTCGATGGGCTTCTGGAGCTAACGGAACTGAAGCTGTATGGCAACGAGATCAAGACAGTTGCCAAGAGCGCCTTCGGCTATCTACCCAGCCTAGTAAGACTGTACCTCAGCCAGAACCACATCCGGGTGCTGGAGAACGGGACGTTTTCGGACGAGAAACAGCCTTTGCTTCTGAAACTTTATCTGGGCAGTAAGTACATTACGAGTCTATACATGTAGATGTAAAATTGCCACAATAGGCTTTATAAAAACTGCCAGATGAACTATGACTTTTTAAATAATTAAGCATTTCACGTGTAGGCTATCTGAAATGC
>JAQGAO010001719.1:0-22894 GCA_034697705.1 Ommatoiulus sabulosus | reverse complement strand
CGTTGTCATGGCTGGTGAGCAAATAAGGCAAAGCCCCGAAATGTTTGTGAACATGCGAGGATCCTGGGTGACCCGCAATGATAAATGCATTGAGCAAAATGGTGGCCAATTTGAGCACCTTTTGTAAAGTGGTGATTTGTGTCCCACACATAAGGAATGTGTTTTCAGTTCTGTGAATGTAATTGTAATTCGTTTTTGTGCACGTTGAGTGCAGGTTTGCAGCATTTGAATTGTGAAATAAACTTTTGCAGTGATACAATTACACTGTAAATCGCCATTATCGTCGTTATTTGACGTCTGCGCCCATAGATTCCCTATCTCAAATGACTCCCTTTTGGACCCTCTACACATCCATATACACCTGTACAGTGCGGAACTGGACACCCTGTATATCTAAGTTGATTTTTTGATAAATATATTATAATGGCTTAGACTAAGCAAGTGTAACGCGAATCGCATCGTAGGGTCGTCCAAAACTGTCTCGGACTGTCTTGTTTTGTGATTTCTATGGACGACCCCTCCACCGGCCGCCATGTTTTTCATCGTCGTTTGCCAAAAGCGAGTTGGGGTTGCCGATGTCGGTAAATAGAGTTGAAAAGGTCTGTTTACAATCGGGAGGAAAACGAAAGGAAACGAGGGCGAGGAGGACACGTTGGTTGCCATGGCAACGGGCGCGGGATGCAAACAATCCGAGATGACACGCAATCTCTTAGAAAGAGAGGAACTGAATATTAAAAAACAAAAATCCGCCTTTTTTCTCAAAAGAATATAACGACGTCCAACGATACTGTTATTGACATATTTCCCCATTTTTCTTGCATTTACCATCTCAGTGAATTCCGACGCATTCCTACACTTGTAGCTTGAGTGGCGTTGTGCTGCCTGTTACGAAACCGACAACACGATTGATAAATGCTCCCGGAGCATCATTGGCTCCGGTCTATGGCACCAACAGGCGTTGAGCCCATGGTTGATGATGATGTTTAATAGCCATCATCAAACCCATATTTCATATATTTTAACACAGGCACTTTCAACCCAAATCTAACAATGTCTTGCATCCTATGCTCATCCCATACCCCTTCATGGCATCAGTTGTTATCATCATGCACCCACCCAAAAATAGTCAATTTAACAACTCAATAAAACTCAATTCAATAAAACTCCAACAAATTATGTTTGCTTTCTGAAAATGTAGTTCGCAAAAATAAACTAACAAACTATGTGGCTGCTCTACAGAGTGGCCTCAGAATATGGGGCCAAACAAAAAAATCCTTAAGCTAACCCTCTTTAAACTGAACTAACCTGAAATAACAAATTTATCTATTTACTATTTATTATCTATTTATGCATCTAAAACTAATTTATACAACTGTAATGCATTCTATTATGAGAGCTATAGGCCTCTCTAAGACGAATAAACTGCAAAACAAATAAGTGTTATACATGTTTCTAAAAAACTTTCATATTTTTATAAATGCTGCCTTAATTTAATTAGTAGTAATGGATATTAGCAGTAGTTGTTATTAGATAAATAAATTTTAACTGAATTTAAACGTAAATCAAAGATGCTTTACGAAAATTCTTGTTTTTAAGTTGATGTTTGTGTTTGGCGGATACTCGGTCCAAGAAATCAATATCAATTTATTTTATATGTACTTTTTTCTTTATGAAATTTTGCTAAACATAGATTAAAAAGATATGGCTGAAAACTCAGCACTGACATGACAATTTGTTTTTATTTTTAATGTGATTTTTGTTCAGGTTTAAATTTCTTTAAAATGCCTCTATTGTAATGATATTTCATATAAAAGCAAATGTATAATGCTATCCCATCTATAAATGCTATTTTCAACCATAAGTATATATGAATTTAATGGAATTTAAATTCCAATACTATCCCCTAAAGATTTAGTGATATTTATGATCAATTTTCTAAAAAAAAAACTGTTCTCTTTCTCAACATTTTTATTGTACTTATATATATTTATAATTATACTCTTTTTTAAAAAACATCCAATTAATTTTCAGCATCTATAATCAAACGTTCCTTCAATTCTTGAAGATTCAAACCGAAAAATTGGTCGCGATGGCTGATCGGCATCTTGTTGCGTGGACATTGGTCACTCGGTTTCTCGATCTAATAAGGGTCAAGCTCTCTCGCCGTTTTTCCAATAAGCTTTTCGTAGCGATCACGGATTTAGCCTTATTCCCATTGGTCAAAAATGGAAATCGAAACGGACATTTTGCGATGGACCCTCATTAAAAAAAAATCCTTGAAATCCACCTCTTCCGTTTTCCTCCCTCAAAATAAATCCGATTATGAAGCAAAAGCGATTGCTTTCGAAATAAAAAATGTTTCATAAATAAATACTGAGCTAGCAGTTTATCACACTCGAAACAGATCTTCATAAACCCTATACCTGCTATGGTAACTTTTAAAATTAACTTTTGATATAAATAATACATAAACATGAAGGATTTTCGCAAAGCTCTAGAGGTCCTAAAATGTTTCCATTTTTCCATCAGTCGTAAACGCTTTTTTAATCAAAAAAATCCAATATAAATTTCAACAAAAATATATAGCTTTCGAACATTTATCATTATTACGTATAAAAATTACGTCTAAAAATGATGCAATCATCACAAACGGGAATTGATTGATTTAAATAAAAAAACAAAACCATCCTTGAATTTTGTTCAATGAAAATTTAGGGAACTGTTCTGTAAATTCATGTTAAAATCAAATTAATACATCGAAATTATGTAAATACTTCGAACAGGAAGAGAATTAAATTCCGTTCAACACATTCCTGGTTTGGATTTATCACTAAGTTTAATTATTGTGTTGAAAATAAACGAGAAAGTCACTTTGTTCGACAAAAAAAAAGATTCCACTACCAACCAACCAACCAAAAAAAAGATTCAAACCGGAAGTGTTATTCTTCGGAATTTTTTTGCGAATTCAGTGTCGTCATTAGATGCACGTTTAAACCGTAGTTCGTATTATCAGAAGCCAGACATGTTTTCAGAAGTCAGGCAAAGACTGGAAATCGGTTTGTACTATCAGAAATCAGAAAAATGAGGTTCCACCGTTTTACATTTCGCACGTCCGCTACAGTAGTGATACAACATAACACTTTTAATTGTTAAATAAAGCAATTTTTAATGAATGTCAAAATAAAATTCCAATACACCTGTGCTATATTTTAGCCGAAACTACCCATTATTGAAGCCATGCCATTTCAGTCAATGTACTTTCAATGCCCCCTGACGTGCTGCAAACAATGCATACGATGGTGCACATATGATTTGCTGTCAATCAGGGGCAGCGCAATTTTGCAGTTCCAAAATAAGTACATTTCTTGGTTATTTTTTCAATATTTTTTTAGTTGTGTCACTTGTGAAGCAGGTGTGATTTTATTAAAGCTATGTCATTTCAGTCAATGTTTATTCAATGCCCCTAAAGGGCTGCAAACACTGCTTACGCACTTGTACGTGTGGTTTGCTATCAATCAGGGGCAGAGTGCTTATGCAGTTCCAATATAAGTACTGTAAAACCTGGAAAAGTGACCACCTTTTATGTTGACCACTTTTTAGTGTTTTGTTTTTTATACTGCACTATTCTCCGTATAGTGACCACCTGTCTATTGTGTACAGTGACCAGCGTGTGTTGTCTTTTTGTAATTTTTATATTGCCAATGTACCTTATAAAGTGACCAGATAACAGATGAGTCGCCTTACCTTACATCCTGCTTTAACCCCAGTTGTTCTCAAATAATTCAGCCAATCATGTTATTCAGATCGAAAAAACCACTGAAAACATGATCATAAGAAGCAAAAAGTATTTAAAACAAGGAAAACTTGATAATTTTTTCTTTAAAAAACAAACGTGTAATAAGGCAATAAATATAATGTATGTAATGCACATGGACATGATGATTCTGCACTTTTTTGTGGTTTTGTGGTTTATTACTCCTTGTATAGTGACCACCTGTTACATTGACCAACATTGCATTTTTTGTTGGTGGTCACTCAAGAGTTTTACTGTACATTTCTTTATTCCAAACCCCAAAAATAACGATTTAATCGTTTTTAAATGGACGACTTTGGTTCGTTTTCCAATTCACACACTTTAGAATATAAGGACATGAGAAGAATGACCTCGACGTCTTTACGGACCACTCTGTACTGTGCATTGCGCTCAACTTTCTACGCACTCTGTACAATATGTGGACGGTATAATAAGTTGACGGTTGCCATCGAAACCGGGAAAAAATTCCTTTGTTCGCTAAAGAGCCGCTCTGATAAAAGGGGTTAAAGCCACAAAAAATCAGATGAAGACGAAGAAGGGGCTTTGAATTAGGAAGCAAATTGGATGAATTTACAAATGGATCTGATAATTTAATGAGACTGCGCATAATACGAGCAATGGCCGCTTTCGCCCAGGGAGCTGACCGAGAGGGGGCGCTGATGCTCGGCATCACGAGTCCGAATTGGAAGAAATTGAAGATCACGCTGAAATCAAGCTCGAGATATGACTGATTTTTTCTGTCCGAATATATGATGCCAACTAAGTCAATATTTGAAAGAAACGATTCCAATGGGGAAAAAATGACCGATGATGAGAGGACATGTTGCTCGATTCTGACGTTGCTGGCTTAAAACGGTTGGACATTTGGAAACTGAAGTTTGGTGATGGTTGTTTGAAGATATATAGTTTGAGACATAAAATGAAACATTTTCGAAACAATTTTTCCAACGGAAGGAATAACGTGGAATTTATTGTCAAATTTCTCATTCGTTATTTCAAAAGGAATTCAAAGTTTCTGTTAAACTTCAAAATGTGCCATCTGGTGTTTACTGCACACAACTTTCATGTTCAAAGTTTTATATTCATTTAAAATTAACGTTTCGAAAATTTAAAAATGGCAAAATTACCAATCGTAATTGTTATCTGTAGAGAAAAATGTGATATTTGCCAATATGCAAAAGACGTATTTTCGAAAAAGTTCCTCATGGAGAATGCACTATTGTGACACCCTCTTAACGGACATGAAACGCAGCAAACACTGCTTTTAACATGAGTTTTAACAAAAAATTAACATAACTGAAGCGAAATCGCATATTTCCAAGGAAAATCTGCTTAGAAAATTGAAAAACAAAATGACGGCGGTGGCCATCTTGGTCGGCACTCGTAAGCATTGTTTGGTTACCATGGTTTCGTTTATAATTTTTAATATCAAAGTCAGTCAAACAATATTTTTTTAAATGTGCGCTTCGAAAATTTAAAAAAGGCAAAATTTCCAATCCTTTATAGTTAATTTCTTACATTGTTTGTAGGAAAAAATGAAATATCTGCCGTTATTCCAAGAACTTACTGTATCTTCGAAGAAGTTCCTCATAGACAATGTGCACTTGTGGACGTAAAACGCACCAAACACTGAGTTTAACATGAGTTTTAACAAAAGTTTTAATATAACTGAAGCGAAATCGCATATTTTCGCTTGGACGTCAATCGCATGCATTGTTTGGTTACCATGGTATCGTTCCTAATTACGAAAATAAAAGTCAGTCAAACAACATTATTTCTCAAGTTTATTCACCCGTTCATGTATGCTTCCATATTCATAAACATTTCATAATATTTCGTAACATGTTCACCTCGGACGCCAAAATTGATTCGAAAATTGACCGGCGTTCGCCGCCATTTAAACCGAGCCGACAATTTTATCGACGTTATATAGGAGCCTATTTAGCGTCAACGTCGTTATTTTTCTTCATACGTTTATGCCGTATATTGCGGGGGATGGACGGTGCGTGCTGTCGGCCGTAAGAGATGACCAATGTCCATCGAGCGCGACCGAATAGATCACTTCCGGCCCGGTTGCCCTGGCAACAGAGTGCAGCGTCCAATTACTTCGGACCCTCGCGCTCTCTCACGCATTTATTTTTTCTCGGACATTATTATCATTATGCACCTGCGCGTCCACTCTGACAAAGCGCCGAGCCTTAATGGTCAAGCAGTGGCCAGACTCACACCGCTGACCCCACCACCCTCGTAATGGCGACGCGAGGCACGCACTTAGGCGAGAGACCGGAAATGGAAAATGGAAATAAAAATGGGGTTTAAAATTGGGAAAAGCAGGCCTTCTCTGACCTGCATGCTGTTTGCTGGTCTAGTATAAAATTGTATGCCTGAAATGGTAAAAGCAAGATGTTTCTACATTGGAGGAAGCAGGAACTTTTTTTTGTCTAATTGCTTCCAGCTGATTACATAGTTTTTTACACATAGTTTTTACATAAATTGTATACTTGCACTGTTTTCAAAAGTTTGGGTTTCCAGAAAAAACTGGCAGCCAATTAACAATAGAACATTCCTCTCTAGATTTCCATCACCTACAGTACGTCCACTCTGGAGGAATCATAAAGGAACTTTTTGTTGCCAATTGCTGCCATTTTATTACATAAGTTTGTTTCCAGGAACAACTGGAACAATAGAAAGTTTCTATATCTTTCATCCAATGGGAAGGTATAGCTTAACTCTTGCCAAGTATTCTATGAAGTTATTATCTTCATATTATCTGTTTAGTTTTTGTTTTGTAATTGTTTCCGTATTTTTTTTGTTACCTGATCTTAATTTTCAAATTTTAGGCCCTAATCAAAATACAAGTAGTAATTATTACTTATTAAGGTAAAAGTTTATTTCCGTTGTATTAATAGACATTCATGTTTGCATAAAAAATTGTATTAACCGATATTCAAGTTTTGAATAAAATATTGTAGAAATCTGCATTTAAGTTTTGTACAGAAAACTTGTATAAATCGATTACATTAATCGTATGGATAAACTTTGGCATAATTGCAAATAATGAATTTACAGTAGACACTCGATTATCTAAGTTGCGAGTTAACTTAGGTTAAGGAAAGTTAGGTTTTTTAAAAAAAAAAAAAAAAAAAAAAAAAAAAATGATGAAAGTTTTTAAAAACCAAAGTTTTCCAAAAACGACACAATTTCTCATAAAATGTCTAAATATATTTTAGGTCTAGGCAGGCATGTATTTCTTAAATTTGGGATTATGTTTTAAGACAGTTCCCAAGCTGCATAACATTAATTTAATAAAAAATACACATGCAGGCGGTTCCCGCAAATCAATAAAAAGGTAGATAAAAATTACCTCAAAAATCTGCGTTTCTGTAGCACATCACTGCATGCATTACTTTAAATAAATTAAAAAATCTTCCAATTTCTTAAATTAAACGTTGGATTGGATTGAATGAGATTGAATCGGATTGGTGTAGCATATTTTTTGAGACGAATGCTCCCAAAAGGGGGCGCTACTAAATACAGTACATGTATATTGGATTGAACTATCTGAGGTTGCTCTGCTCTGCACTGCTTTGCATTACCAACATTATCAATATTTCACATGACCAAATTTTGCTTTAGAAAAAACTTCCTTTAGTACGAGCATAATTGCTATAAACAATATGAGGAAAGTCCTTGAATATTATTTTTTTTAGTTTTAGGAAAATCCTTCAAAAAATTACACGAAATTCTTTAAAATCTTGTTTGTCAAAATTAGGTTTAAAAATGATTTAAAAAATCGATGAAAGCTTATAGGAAGTTGTGATTTTTTTTTAAATCTTGGGTCTCTATCAGAATTATTCAAAGTTCTTGCAAAAACATTGTTCACAATTCTGGCAAAACCCCAATAAATTTTTGTTTTATATTTAAGGAAGATTTTATTAAAATTTAAGAATATTCTTTCAAACCTTGATTGGCAATTTTCGAATTAAAATTGATTTTAAAAAAATTGATGAAAGCTTGTAAAATGTAGGCTACTTAACAGTTTATGGAAAATCTGAGGAATTTATCAAAATTATGCGGAGTTTTGTGACATTAAGTTTTACAATTTATGTATAAAGCTGATAAATGATTTTACTTCAGCCCATACTGAAAAGAAATAGATTTGAAATTATGCATGGATTCAAAAACTTCAAACTTTCAAACTACATTTTGGTGTTATTAAAATGAATTTTCGAGAATACATATTGCAATAAAATTGACATGCATTGTAAAAATGCATTTTGAAATTACAGTGTTTCACATATATTTTCAAATATATTTTTCAAATACCTACATTTACTTTTCAGAGTGTGGGTAATATGAGGAAATTTCTATGAAAATATAAGAATAAGTCAGTATGATGAATACGTCAAAATATAAGAATATTTTTGAAAAATTGTCTTCGTAATATTCGGATTAAACTGATTTATTAAAAAATTGAGACATATGTTTGCAAAAGTTGTGACCATTTTTTTTAAATCCTAGGATGTTATCTGAATTACGCGAAATTTTGACAAAGAAAAAAAGGAAAAACTTTTAAAAATGGCTTTCAAATTGAGGAAACCTGCTCTTGAGAATGTTATTCGAAGTTTTCAGAAGACCTCAAATCTCAATGGCGGCCTGCAGCTCGCAGCGCCACCGCTCGCTTCGCTGGCGCCCCCTGGCGTTCGGTGTCTTAGTAATCCGTGTCTAAAACTCGATTCCCCCCTTAAACCCTTTTCATAAATATTTTTCACTTTGCTCCGGGCCCGTCTATTATCGCGCGAAGAAACGTCATTTACTTACTCCATACGCCATAGACTGAACGAGCGACGCTCACGGCGCTCCGGCTTTCGTCTCTTTTTCTCCACTTATTGATTTTTCTTCCATGTTTTCTCCCTAAATCCCCTAAATTTAATTTTCGCTCGCTACACGCCCATTTGAACAAACCCAAAATTTGATATAAAACCAATGTTTTCTAGTTGAGACGCGTCTCGGCGCGCGTTTCGACATTTGCCGCGAGTAATGGCTTCTCTCGCTCTTTTTCTATTTTATCCTTTGCGCCTTCTTTCGACGAGATATTTCCGATATTTATTCATCTCTACACCCGCATTTTTGCCTAAATACTTTGCATTTTTACTTCCCCCCCCCCCCCCCCCCTTTTTATCCGTTTTGGGGAGACGATGCCAGAGGTGAGAGCGCCTTAGATTGAAAGGTGCGCCATCTAGCGTCCGTCGACGTAAATGCCAATTATTCGTTGTTCGTCTCTTCCTTAAAATCAGTACAGGCGACTCGCAATTTTACGAACCTGTAGGGACCTCAAGAAAGGTCGTAAAATAGAAAGTACCTTTTTAAATTTTATTGAATGACGTCATAATTACAATTTTATTGAATGACGTCATATTCGCAATTGTATTGAATGTCGTCATAATTGCAATTTTATTGATTGACGTTGAAATTGCAATACTATACCATATGGAATGACGTCTCAATTACTACAATTTTATTGAATAACATCATCAGAATTATAATGAATGGTGTCAGAATTCTAATCGACTACGGCATCATTAAATTACAACGATGACGTCATTCATTAAAATGTCTCAACATTTTAGTGTCTCAACATTTTAGTATTCAGTTTTTGAATACATCCGAAACTTTGTACTTACCCCCTTATCCAAACTCGAGGAATGATGTAGTTCTACGTCAAAACTCAATTTTATATGTTTGAGATTCCAAAAAAGCACTAACAACACAAACATTTCTTTTTTTCTTGTTCGAAAACCGTTAGGAAATTGACAATTCTTGGAAAAGTTGGAATCGTTACATCAGATCTTTCAGGTTGAACTTTTTGTCACGTTTATTCGTTTTTCAAAGTTAAAAACTGGGAAAATGTAACGAATTTGTAATCTTGTAACGAAAGCAGATTTCTACTTGTGTACAAAACTAGTTTCTATTTAAGTTGCATGTATCGTTGGGTAAATGTCTTATCTTTTGCATTACAGGTCTTGGGACAGTCTTTTAAGTCTCACGTCTCCTCATTGGTCGATTTTGTCTCGACCACTAAATCTGAAAAAAAGAAATGTAGTATCATCAATTTCATCGGATTTTGAGACGAATCCAGACGTCTCCCAAAATTGACCAAAAGAGGAACGTTAGGCGGCGTAATTCGGAAGGCTGAATTTACGAACAGTCCTATTGTTGCTCTGTTTTGCCTTTTATTTTTCGCCTAAAAGCATTATGAGGTCGCGACGATGTTATTTATAGGCTGGACTAAAACATTTTTAAATTTAGCCACGACGAGAAACGGCTTAAAAAAGCGGTTTTAACGAGGGACAAACAGTGGAAAGCACGCGTCACTGGCTGGGAAGATTGGGGGCGCAGGGGGCGCTACTCTACACTTGCCATTGACGACACTTGCTTTTTTTTAACTAATCTGAGCAAGTAGTTTCTGATAAGCTTAACTCCTCTAGTCGATGGAGATGGTGCATCTTGGAAAGCTGACTTAAGCAATTTTGAAGATGCCAGAATTTGAACATAATAAGAATTTTGAACTAAATTAATAAATTACGACACGATAAAAAAATTGAACGCAATAATAATTTTGAACATAATAAGAAATTAGAACACATAGAGAATTTTGAACTTTTAAACAAATACTTTCAACAATGCATGAAAGAAAACAGCAATGAAATATCGGTACTGTTTTGTATATTTATGCTTTGTATTGCATGCATATTGCATTTAATGGAACATTAACATATTTTAAAATTTATGAAAATATATAAATATTAAAATGTAATAATATAATTATATTTTTAAATATATTTTCTCGTCGGAAATGTTATTTTAAAATTTAACTCAAGGTATTTTGACGTAGAATTTTTCGGATGGCCTCAAAATGTCACAAAAATGCCCCAAAATTCTTATGATGCGTCATTTGTTAAAATTCGGGCCATGAAGACGTTTGTAAAATTCTGATGAACTTATAGTTTCGTATGTCTCAACATTTTGATAATGACATCATTCGTTAAAATTTTAACGACGATGACAATAATAAAATTATGACGATAATGTTACTCATAAAAACTCTTATAATGACATCATTCATTAAAATTCTGATTATGACGCCATTCATTGCAATTGTGATGATGACCACAATTGTACAATTCTGATAATGAGGTCGTCCTCAGATCATCATTTACTGTGCAGCCAAGACTACAATGTAGTTCTACGTTGAAAAAATTGCAGGATTACACAACTACTGTAAGTCGCTGTTTTTTTTTAAATGTGGGGATATAGCAGTACATTGCCAATATGGAATCAGTCACTTCACGGACTCATCTCAAGTAATTTCAGAGATGTGTCGATCCAAAGAATTGGACTCCTGCACGACATTTCATCGTAACATTTCGGAGTTTTTCTCATTCGAAAGTGAATAAAGTAAGGACTCGCTTACTTGACCATTCCATCTTAAAGAATTCCCGAAATATTCATAGAAAAAATTATGCTATTCTGTATCAATTTCCTTGCACTGTATAGAAGTTATTTCATCTGTTTCGATAACTAAGTTTATTGGAGGTGAACAATTTTTTCCCATTTGATCTTCTGACTTTTTCCAACCTCTCTGTCTTTAAATCCCTCATTAATTACGTTTAATTATCGCAAAAAACAATCCCATTTTTTATGGCAGAGAGGCTTAAGACGCTTTCCTCGCTCTCGCTTTTTTCTGCAGTGAAAATAATCCCATTTTTTATTTACAATTTAATTTAAGTAGGTTTGATTTATCCCAAATGAATTTTTATTTCTACTTTATAATTAAGACTGAAATCCCTTTAAATCCGACTGAAATAAGGCGCCCCCTGGGGACGATTAATTCAACTGGGCCGTAAATTAAACGTAAGAGCGCAGTACGTTAATCATTCGCCAAAAAAAATGGCATAAAAAAATCCTGGACAACTTAAGAGTGAATTAAAGCGACGCAGTCAGGCACTTGAACGCCAGATGCAGTATTTTTTCAAGACATATTTAATATTTACATTAAAAAAATCATACATGTATGTAGGTCCAAAAAATTCTGTTTGTTTAAACATTTGTTTTAACAAATTGTAATTAAATACAATAAACTCTGATTAACCAGGATGGGATTTAACGGGCTGAGGATTTTGATCGTGATCCTTTTTTCCATGAAACAAAGTAGCCAAGGAGAAAATATTACATTTCTCTCAAAAAATTAAACTATTTCTAATACTGTACATTTCTAAACGATGCAAGCGATTTCTCCAACATATAATTTAACAAAAAACATTATATTAAAAAATGTGATAGAATTTGTGAAAATAATAAAAGTTTTTCATATAATCTATTTTAAGATTGTTTTTCATTTAAGCTTCTTTAAATATAATATGGTTGCATATAAATAAATTATTTTTATTTGTAATATGTATTTGATACTTTCTTGCATACCGGTATTTCATTTTTTTTGGAGTTTCGATTATACTGCGAACTCCCGGATAAAGGAGTAATTTAAATACTTTAAAAAATTGAAATACTGCATTTAAATTATTCTAAAAACTTCAATTCACCTTAATTTTTGTTTATTGCTAGAGATAACTATCTACAGCCGGCCATACACGAGGGAAGTTATATCTGGAAATATGGCATGTTCAAAATGTTCTGTTTTTTACAATGTGAATTACGAGAAATGAAATGTTAAATTTGTCAATTATAAAAACATAAATGAAGTCTTAATTACTTTCAGTTTAAAATTTCCTTTTTTAAAAGCCATGGTTAGTAAAATGCTCAGAAATATGCGTTTGACTTTTCGGACACGCCTAAATTTGCTAAGTTTCCAGATATAACTTTCCCAGTGTGTGATCGCTTTAAAGAAAAGAAGATGAATACGGAAATAACTATCAATGTATCTTTCGCTAGAGATACTTATATGCAGTAAATGTAGATTGTCAAATCTCGTTAAGACGAAACTCAAGGGACGTGAAAATCTGTTCGTTTAAACAGTAGTTCGTATTATCAAAAATCAGACAAAACTTGACTTCAACAATAAGACTTAAGTTTGATAGAAGTTTTATTGAAATCCTACCCTATGTATGTTAATGACAAGGTGTTGCAATTTTTTTCGGGTAATTCTCCGTTATAACCTACCTTTCCCATATTGTCTAAAAATGTTAACGCAACATAGCGATAATGCTCGGGAACTCAAACATTCCTTCTCTTCATTTAGTCAAAAATTTAAAATATGTAATATCCAAATTCGGACGACGACTGGGACTGGAAATGAGTGCGTACCGTAATAAATTCGTATAAAGCGAATTCTTCTTAACGATGTTCCAATGTATCCAATGCACCCTGTAATATCTTAAGGTGTTTTCACTGCATTGCTCAAGTGCTAGCAGTGTTTGCCTCATCGCTTTTATACCGGGTGTCCCATTTTGAAGGATGTACTGAAATATCTCGGAAAATGAGAATGTTACGAATAAAAGTTCTGCGCAAAGGTTGTTTGTTTTTAAGGGGGGTCACATCATCTATGGCCAATTAACTGGAACCATTTATGCAGGCTATATCGTAGATTCAAATCAAACTTCAATACAAGAGGGGTCCTTCATAATTTGTCTTTTTTTCATGTTTGATAAGATTTACCCCTTTTGCTTTACGTTAACTGGACAATTAACTGGACCCATTTATGGAGACCATATTTTTAGATTCAGATGAATGTTCAACACAATAGTGGGCGTCCATAAATTCCGTCGTCGTTGTTATGGAAACAGGGTATTGTTACAGTGTTTTTATATAAATTTGCTCAACAGTTTGTTCATTGTTTTGCTCGTGACATTGCATGAGCTTTACTTTCACGTATGCCAATTCCCAATCGCCGATGCAGTCTGGCCGACAGCGCCCCCTCCCGGAAACAATGCATACAAAGGCAGCTCAATCCCGCGTAATTTGAACACAATCTGAAACTCGAGCATGTTTCTAATAATGTCTCTATCTCAACATGCCTGGGTATCGGTTTATTAGGCGTTTTTTACGTCGTTTCGTCGCCTTTTCCCCCAGCGGGAATTCCGAGCGTTGATTAATTAAACCACAAAAACCAACGGCGCTTCATAAAACGGCGCGTGACGTCATCAATCAGCCCTTTAATTAAAAAGAACCTCGTTCTCCCTCCTCGTAAAATTAGCATAACGCGACGCAACTCCCTCGATTTTTTTTATGAACGTCGAGTCCTTAATTCGACGAACAAATTTCGATACGAACACTGTCTTCTCCATTGACATTGAAGGGCCAGGAGTAGAAATTGCTTCTACAAACGAGGGAAAAAAAGCACTAAAACGAGCGATTTGCCACGGGGGGCGCCAAGAGCGTGTTTCGAGGGACGACGCCATCATTAAAGAAAATCTGAAAAAAATTTGCTACCGACGACCATGATGAAGATAATAAACACGATTATAATCGCCGTTAATGGCAGCGCCGTTAGCGCCGCTTTTTAATCACCCGTGTCGAGAATAACGTATAAATTAAAGGACTAAATGATGGAAGAGTAGGAAGGGGAAATCCCACGAGAGACTCCGTCAAACTCGATGTTGATCCGTCTAACCGAGGGTGAGAGGGGGGTAACTAATAGAGACACCAGCGTTGAAAAACTCACGCATTTCTGAAGAGGAAGTGAACTTTATCCTGTTTTGGACAAATTTGGAATGGTCAGTCGTTTTGGGCAAGCACCGTTGTATAGTTGGGGTCAGGTGGGCACCAATTATCACACTCTCTTTCTGAAGTGACACAAATCAAAATATATAAAATTTGAGTATGAAAAGTGCGTGGTAATGCATAAATGCTGTCATTTAATCGAAACTGAGATAAGCTAAGTTGTGTCGTTTTTACTGAACAGCTTAACTTACTTGACTTTATATACATGTATATACCATTTTGAACGGAAGTTCATATATATTTAAAACAACCTGCAAACATCTGGTGATTTTTTGTGAAATTTGAAAATGTATCGATGGGTTTTGTAAAGTTTTGATATTAAATTTTGAAATATTTTGGGAAATTTGTCGTTGGATTATTTTAGAAATTCATTTTCTATATTTATTTAGAACTTCACTGACGCCATTTTGAGAATTCTTTAAATTTTCTTTCGGTGCGGTTTTAACGAATTTGGAAAAACAAAATCAACTTTTGGCATTTTAAAGAAAGTTCACACATTATTTTCAAAACACAAAAATCGATAAACAGAGGCGGCACCATCGCAAAACGGTTCAATCTCGAGCAAGATGGCCTACTTATTAATTTCCCGATTAAAAGCTTTATGGTAAAGATTTCACAAATTTATTAAAAAATGGACTATAAGTTTTTGCTCAAATATCGATCGAAAATGTTTTGCTGTATATTACATGTATATGCACTTTCGACTCCTGATGACATGGGTGATTCAGTGAATACTAATTGACAGCACGAAAAATGACATGAGAGAGAAAAAAAAAAGATAAGATCCAAAATTCCAATTTCTTAGAACCGTCGTCCTCGTTGTTGTTATTTTTGTTGTTATCTCGCTTTTCTCATTTCGTTTAATACGAGGTAATAAAAATGTTCTTCTTTTTTGAAAAGCGAGGCGCGTTTGTCTTAAGTGCCGCTTTCAAGAATCCTTCAAGAATTTGCATTTGTTTTATCTGAGAGCCGTAAAAGAAGCGCCGTGGAAATGAATTAGGAATGAGCGACGTTCGACGCGCAGCGCCATCTAGCTAGCGAGGCGTTCATACAGCTAGGGTATACCACTAGTCCATTTCTCGAACACATGGTGCGAATACAAAGAATGCTTATTGCAGGCGCATACCACTCGGCGTACACTAGCGCCACCTCGCGGGATAAGAATGCGGCATGCCTCTTAAATAAGGGCGCACACAAAGAAAGCTTAGCCGAGCCAGGCTGAGCTTACAAGAAGCTTACAAGATCCGAAAGCAGATTTGTAAGACACAGAGTGGTACACAGATCATTATTTACGCGGAATGTTTCACCTAGCACAACGCATGCAGTGGCGCCACCAAGCACACTGCCTATTACGCTCATATCAGCGTTCATTGGCATCCCAAAGCTGGAAATAAAAAGCTGAAAACAAGCACGAAAGAAGCTGAAAGAAGCACGTCGAAAGTAAGCATTCTTTGTGTTCGCACCCATATACTGTATGTAACATACATGTACCGTGTACATCGACATCTCATTAAGATGAACTCGTTTTATACGAATTTCTAATTGCACGAACTAATTTCCAGACCCTTCCTCGGAGTATGGACGAATAATGGTAATTTCTTCGCAATTCCGAATTCGGATACTACAAATTTTCGGCTAAAACGAATGAATTTTCAAGGTCTAAAGCATTCTCGCTAACTTTCGGCAGCATGAAAAAAATGGTACGTTATAATGGGGAATTCCCCTATAAAAGTTGCAACCCCTTCCCATTCATATACCTGAGGATGGATTTCATCCAAACTTCGACTGTTGACGTGTTGTTTTGTCTGCATGTCTTCTGATAATACGATCTTTGGTTTAAACGAACAATTAAATTTTGACGACCCTTGAGATTCGTCTTAAGCGATTTCGACATAAATTCGACTGCATTCGTAATCTACCGTATAATTAAAGACACATGGTAAAGCTTGTTTACGTTAATTGAATTTTTAATGAATTTCGACTGCATATAATCTATCAGCAACGGCACACCTGGTATAGCGCAACTCAGTAGGTGGCGCTAGTGGTCAGAAAATCCCTCATTAGCCATTAATAAATGGGGCTGTCGATCCAAACGGCTATTTAGCCACTAATTGGATCGAGATATTAGATTTAGTGCATGAGTTACAGCTAAAACATTTTCAGGTTCGATGAGAAAAGGAATATTCAGTTACAGAAAATGGTAAAAGGAGAGCAGCTTTTTGAGAAAACGTTTCATCTACAGCTCTAGCGGCATGTGCCAGAATCCAAAAACTGGCAAGGGTCGCTGACTCGTTTACTGGTGGCAATGCGCGCCCCCAACCGACCCGTATTGTTATTATTGTTATCGGTTTAAATAAACTCCTTTCGCTTTGATTTCGCCTTAATCCCGTCGCAGGGGCGGAGAGGGAGGGCTAGGGGGCGCTGCTCTTCTCACGCTCTAATGGAAAGAAAGAGGATTATGGGAGCAAAAAAATGGAGGGATCAGAGGCGAGAAAAACGAAATTTCACGCGGAATGAGACGAATAAGTATAGAAAAAAAGAAAAAAATCGTGAGGATTAAGTGAAATGAAACGAAAATGATGAAAAACGAAAACAACTTATATAGACCGGGAAATCAAGCGCGACACCCGTTATATGTAGGGCTTCCAATATCCTAGAAAAAAAGAACAAAAAAAATAATAGATTGTCAGCAAATCTATTTGCTGAAATTAATTTCTGAAATTGGCCCCCCCTTCGTCCGAGTGTGTAATCCAATTGAACATTTTTTTCCCTTTTCGCTTTTTAGCCTCTTCCCGAGGCCAAATTGCTCGTTTTTGTGTTTTTTTTTTCACTCGCGCGTTGGGCAAACGAACTTTTAATTTGAAAATCGATGCTTTCGCGATTGAAAAAAAGACGATTTTCTTGTACTTTTCCCAATTATTATTTTTTAAAAAAAAACGTACGACGTAAACTCTGGGCGCCGGGTGGCACCTTTCAGTCGACGTGATGGCACGCGGGCCTAATTGGCCGATAATAAGAGTCCTGCGTTCGAAAGGCGACATCCAGTCCAGAGCGCCATCTCGCGACGCAGTTTTTCACGTTTCGTTTTTCAAACTCGAAAATACCAAACCCAAAAGTTGTAGATTTTCAGTTTGATGTTCAATTGCGTTAAATTTTCGAATCACCAAAATACTAGTATGCGGGCATTCAAAGATAAAACCACAGAACTGTACAATTTCGAAGGATATTTTTGGAAACCTGCTTATACTTGTAGGCCTACTTGTAAACATAAAATTGGCTTGACTACCTCCAACGTACGGACATTTACATGCTGTACTATAAATGTACATTTAGTGTACAAGACATTAGGGGTAGTCAAGTGGATGCTTTACGAATCTTCTTTGGTAGTCTTGCATGCAGTCACGTGTGCAAAAGGAATGCATTAGTTGGTTTAAAAGCAGCAATTTCCTTGAGTGAATTTTTTAACCAATTAGCGTGTCGATTTTTCACACGTGACTTCACGACTATCAAAGCGACCAATACCGCCAATACCATAAAGTACTCCATTTCTATTATTGAAATTCATGTACACTTTTTGTGGTGTTAATATACTGTACATAAAAGTTTACCATTTTGCAAGGGACAGCAAGATTTTGATGGAGCCATCGTGCAGCAAGTATCGAACTGCTTTTGTGAAGATACACACATGCACTCTGTTATTAACAAAATTTGGTAATTTGGAATACACTTACTCATAAAAATTAACGTTTATTTACAGTTTTTAATGTTTGTACAGTGTGCAAAATATAAAATACGATCTATAAATAAATAATTTAATTTTTAGAAAAGTAACAGCACATAATAAGTATGGTAACAAGACCTCTCAAAGGTGTAATTTTCCTTATGTCACAAACACAATAGAATGTTGCTCAGACAGTCGAACTGTCCCCACTATTAGGTGACAATGGCAGGGATTGAGGCATCGAACAGCCGAACAAGGCCACACATTAAGCTGCGTTGTGAGATCAGATTTCTGTGACTGGAATAGGTGCCTCGGTGCACTGGCGGGACAAATGTTTGGGAAAATTTAGGGATTTTTTGAAAAATAGTCTGTTCCATGAACCTACCATTTACCGATGTATGTTTGTATGTATCATTTGAATAAATTCCTAAACGTGATAGTTCTTGTTACCTAACTTATCGAACAGCCCCCGTACTTGTATCTCATACAATTGCATTATAATAAGGAGTCGATTTCTAAAGTTGACATTGCTTGTATATGGAGTTTGCCACCTATCTTAACGCAAATTTTACATCTTCCAAGCACGTTCCTCGCAAATGTTCGTGATAGGGGTGCAGGTGGCGCCACCTGCGCATCGAATGCCCCTCGAGGCCACCCTGAATACGCTTAACGGAAAAAAACGCTCGTCTTTTTTTTGATAAATCGATATTCCCTGTTTATGTTCGTCCATTTGTCATTTCACCTTTTCCAATTTACTTCACCGTTAAACACAACACGGCAAAACGAAGAAGAGAAAAAAAACGAACCGTAAGAGATGAGGAAAATAGGCCTATCTATATACACCTCAACCTGTTATGTAGGGAATAGGGGCGCAAGAGGAAAAGGAGGCGTTTACACTGTATATATCTATACAAATAGTCCTTTATAAACATTAATAAATCCCCTTAATATACAATAAATGACGAAGGAATGATGAAAAATGATACGAAGTGACGAGGGATCAACGAGGGGCAAAAACAACATGTCGGAACGTGAAGTGCGCCACCTATCGGTAGTCTATAGAAACCATTGACACGTTGAGACATTGACAAATAAAAATGTTCAAATTTTGACAAAATTAACGAAGAAAAATGTAATTGCCAATGATGATCTTGAAAATATGGCAAAATGAAGAGAGGAAAATGTGAAGAATTATGCAAAATTAACATCGGAAAATGTTACATTGTTTTGGAAAAATTGGACTCGGAAAATATCGAAACGTTTGTAAAATTTACCTAAAAACCACTTTTATAAAAACGCCCGGGTGCAGCCCACCCCCTGGCTGTGTACGGCCCAGAAGTCATTCGTTAAAATTCTGATGATGACGTCTTTCGTAGAATTTCTATAATGACGACTTTTATTAAAAATCTGATGGTGACGTCATGCGTACAAATTCTGCTGATGACGCCATTATGATAATGATAATCATGACAATGACGTCATCATTTACAATGCAGCTTCAGACGTACAGTAGTTCTAGGTTGTAAAACTTGCAGAATAGCACAGCTATGCTCCTGTGATTTTTTTAAAAGAAAAATTGTTTTTTTTTTTTTTAAAAAAAAACTCGGTTAGAATTTGCTCTAAACCATCATAAGGTAATCTAAACATTTAAAGAAGAGCTGTATGTGGCTATGTATGTATGTATGTATGTATGTATGTGGCTTAGGGGTCATTCAAAAAGGACGTTGACCGGACACAATGCGGACAGGATATGATATGATTCGTAACTCATTCGTTTATTAGGCCTACTTCGTCGCTATCGGTAAATGCAGCCCGGGCAATGCCGGGCCTTCCGGCTGGTTAACTACAGTATGTATATTAGGTAGTTTTGACTAAATGACAATATTTGCACTTTATTGTAGTCTGCGTTACAGCTTGCTTTGTCACAAAATTAAAAAAAAATATTTGAGTTTTCTCTTTTGAAGCTGGAGTACGATATAGGCTATTAATTGAGCACAACGATTCGATAGTTGTCTGAAAACTTTTACCATTGCGGGTATTGACTTTCGAATCGCTTTCAACGCAACGATCGATCGTTGCAGCAAAACGTGTTTGATCGTCAAAGTTGAACAAGACGTAAACAAATAAATCTTTAGACAATGAAACCCATTAACCTCCCCGCAACTCGTCAACGTCGAGGGCTCCTCGTCCAAACCCCCCAAGCGCCACACAAAAACAAACGTTTCAATCAAAAAACAACAACTGACGAAATAGAGAACTGCTAGGAGTGGCGCCGTCTGGTGGCGTTGCGCTCGCGATGCATAATGGGGAATATGCGGGCCAAATTCCTGGCATTTTTTCGGCGAGAAAGACTCAGGAATGTCAAGCATCCGAGATTAAACGCAGCCGCCGTTTAATAGGCCTAAAAATGGGGGAGATGCAATTTCCCATTTCAACCAGAAACGCCGAAGTGTATAGGGTATCAAGATGGCGGCCGGAACTACCCAACTCTCTATTTCTGTTGATCACTCTGCAGGGAAATAAAAAATAGGAATTGGAGACTCGGAGTTGCAAGTTTCCATAATGAACTCTTTATTTCGGAAAGCGCCATGTAGTGATAAACGCAACTCTCTAAGTGAAAATTTTAAACCGTTTAAAATCAACGTGCGAAAAAGTTCAAAATGGGAAATTTTCAATTTCATTATTTCACTTCATTTATATACACTTTTAAAAAAGGTATATTCAAAAATGCACCTTATGAGCTTTTTCTCTTGATTACAGTACCAGGACCACCTTTTAAGGTTCTTCGAAGAACCTCGATCTCCGTAAGCACCTTTATTAACAAAATTAACGGAGTTTTGCCAAGATATGCAAAAATGCACATTTTTTAGGTTTTTCGAAGAACCTACTGTATACTGTATCTGAAAGCATGTTTAGGGATACTAATGGCGAATTTTTGATAAGGTTCTTTGAGTTCTTGAGAGGTTCTTACCCTTGCTACACCAGGGCCACCTTTAAAATTCCTTTAAAGAACCTCTCCATAAGCACTTTCATTAACAAAAATAGCGATTTTTTGCCAATACATGTATATATTTACTAAAATGCACCTTTAGAGGTTCTTTCCCTTGCTACACCAAGGGCATCTTCTCAGGTTCTTCGAAGAACCTTTCTGGAAACATCTTTATGAGCAAAAATGCAACAGATGGAGAAGGCTTAATTGCTTGCTAAGGTAAACAAAAGGGCACCATTAGAGGTTATTTCCCTTGCTACACCAGGGGGCACCTTCTCAGGTTCTTCGAAGAACCATTCAGGAAGCATATTTATTTAAAAAAATTGTAGAATTTTGGCTAAGCTATTCAAAAACTCTCCCTTCGAGGTTCATCATTCCCTTGTTAAAGTAGGGATGCCAATTTGGATCTTCAAAGAACGTTTCTGGAAAAGACTATTAAAAATAAAATTGGCGGGTTTTTGCTCTGAGGAACCACAATTTTTGCAAAAAATTTTTAGAGAAAATATTTCAATTTATGCTTATAAAACCATCTTCGAAAAATCCCCATAGAAAATAAACATGACTGATAAAAAACAATCAAGATTTTCGTTTTTGATACATGTATAAAACATGTATTTTTCCACTAAATCGACGAAGAATTGAAAAAATCAGTTTGATAATTTGCATAATAGCTTATTTCGTCAATTGTTTTCAAAGCTTGCATCAACACTCCAATTTTATAATTTTCCGGTGGGCTGCCCTCTAGCGCCACCAAAGTACTTTTAATGATCCCGGAAGGAGCACCATTGGAGCAGTGACATTGACTAACCTCGACTTTGACTATAGTTTTCTACTGTACTTAGCAGCCTGGGCATTGTCACATAGTGGTGTTCCATGCTTCAGCACTGTCAATAAATTCCACTAAACAAACACTAAACCTTAGGAAAGCCTCGTACAGTGACGCCATCTAGCGCCGGACCCCTTTTAAGGAGGGAAAAGCTGGTTGAAAATTGCTAATAATGGAGCGAAATGGGAAGGGGGATTAAAATCGCCAAGGAGTTGGTCGACGTATATAATACAGGAATAATAACATCGTTATATTGTAAGCTACTCCGAAATGACCAGTGGTCAGCCGCACATACCACTTATGAAAAGGAATTTCGGAAAAGATATTTCACGTGTGGCGCACCGTGCGGCCGCAAATGGCCTCGCTAATGCTCCGAGCAAACTTAACCCCCTCACGCTCAAATCACCCCCGTAACCCTCCCACCCCTTGACCACTCGGACAATCGGATTAAGCCCGACAAACACGTGTTTCCGCATTCGTCGTTTCTGTAATTGCCATTGCAATAGGCTGGCGCATTGACGGCTGAGGGGGATTCCGCCATTTTTATGAACCTTAATACGCCAGTGAGTGAACGTGGGAAAATAATATTGGATTGTTTCAATTGTCAAACTATAGTTTTAGATAGAATTTTCTAAAGAACAGCAGCTGAAAATTGTATTAATGTCGCAATATTTATATATTTTCGTTAACTTTGGCATGTAATTATACTGTTGCTGAGTATGGGGCCAGGGACCACATTGAGACTTTTAAATTAAGAAATTTACTTACCGACCACTGGCGCCACCCAGCGGGCTAAGAAGGGCTAAT
>JAQGAO010001718.1:0-22904 GCA_034697705.1 Ommatoiulus sabulosus | reverse complement strand
ACCTTTTCAACGTTTTTTTGTTCAAAACACCTTTTTAGGAGTTTAGAAATACCATTAGGTGTTTGTAAATACCAAAAAAATTTTAAACACCTCAATATACCTCAAAATACCTCAAAAAAGACTAGCAAATACCTTTGGGTGTTACTAAAAACACCTAATTTCACCATTATTTCTTAGAGTGTAATACGCTGAAGTTTAGTGTAAGAAAGTTGCCATTTTCAGGAATTACAGAACGATTATTTTTGATATGCTCGACATAATTATTTCGAGGACAATGCATGTCATGTAGGTCATTTTTCAGGATATAAGGCGATATAAATTATTTGTTAGACATAAGGTCATGTACAATATAGATAATTTCCAAGGCATGGGCTCTTGTAGGCCACCTCCAAGACATAATGCAGTATTAAATAGTTAATTTCCAAGACTTAAGGACCGAAAGCACAAGTCAATGATTTATGTAAATTTGTAAAAGTTGTCAGCGCTTTGCTTAATCGATATAGTTCATGGAAACAACCAAGAACAACATCATTGGTACTGCATTCGCATTTTACATGAATGACAATGGAGGTAGACGAAAATTCGATATCGTCTGGACTCTGCAGCCCATGCAATAAGCAACTCGGAATGCAGAAACCCGTTCTCGCGGAAGAGGATTACCAGAGGTTGCCGAAGCGCAGAATGGAAGGTGGAATACAATTAATACAGCAAATCCTCTTTTCTCTTCCTGATGCGAACTCATTCGTTATAAGAATTCGGTCGGGGTTTCATACTGTATATTCACGAGGATGCAGGT
The DNA here is from genome assembly GCA_034697705.1 of Ommatoiulus sabulosus. Taxonomy (NCBI): domain Eukaryota; kingdom Metazoa; phylum Arthropoda; class Diplopoda; order Julida; family Julidae; genus Ommatoiulus; species Ommatoiulus sabulosus. The sequence continues at coordinate 22,108 of JAQGAO010001718.1, read as the reverse complement.
GCCGATTTGCATTCGCAAAATTGCGCATCCGTCGACTCTGGCGTAACAAACATATCATTGGTTGCCGCGTGCAATTTGCCTGGATGAGCTCTCCTCCGCAATTTCCTCCGCTTTTTTCTTTTCTCGTCTATTCCGAATACGCAAATATTGGATTTCCATCGCCGGCTTTTCGCCATGATTTATATAAACACGAATGGGTTTATTTCTTCCTTTTGAATTGGCACAATTGAGAGCTTATCACGCGTTCGGGCCCGTTTTTCGCAGTTTGAACTGCGGAGTGCGCCTCCGAATGACGGTCGTTCCGACTTTGTTAACCCACCCCCAACCCTCTGATGAATGCCCATCATCTCGTGAAGCCGAATAAATTATTACGATTATGATTATTTTACGAGCCGACTTCTGCATGCAAATGCTGTTGGCAACAGTTGCTGGTGCTGGCAAGCGCCGCTCGGCCCAAGGGCTGCCTCGAAAAGTTCCGAAAGGGAAGAGATCAATGAGCGAAGTTACTCCTGGAGGTTTCCACAATGCTACAGTATAACGTCGTTAAACGTCGAGACCAAGGCGTTCTTTGAGAAGCATTTTGCTTCCATTTGGAAAGATTCTGCAAAAATCTTGAAGACTGAAGGACATGTCGTGATCAGCATCGTACAGAAATTGCCCTCGCAGAATAATTTGGACAAAACTGGTCTATACTGCAAATTTTGAAGGATAGAATGTTGTTAAGCGTCGTACAGAAGGTGACCTCGCATATAATTATGGGCAGAACTTGTTCATTCTTCGAAGTACTTGAAGGATAGAATGTTGTAAAGCGTTGTGTTTACGAATTTGGTTGGAACTTGCCTGGCAGTATTTTTGGACTTTGCAGTATTTGTGATGTTGTGAATCGTGGTACAGAAGTTGATTTTGCAGAAATGTAGGCATAACTTGTTCATTCTTAGAAAGTCTTGAAGGATAAGAAGTTGTAAAGCGTCGTTCTCAAGGCTAGTCAGAAATGATTCTGCAAAAGTCTTGTAGGTTATGGTGTTGAAAGTCGTAGTACAGAAGGCAATCTTGCAGCAAAATTTGGACAGAACTTGTTTGTTTTTTAAAATTCTTGAAAGATAAAATGTTGCATAAAATAAATATTGATAAAATATTGTAAAGGATGATCTTGCAGAGGATTTTACATTCTAAAGCATCTGGCAGAAGGTGGCAGTTCATTGCAAATTGTTCTGGTGCCTTTTCGAAGATCCCTTGTTATGCAAGAGAATTGGCCAGATTTCTGGTTAAACATACTAAAGAGTGAGAATATTAAAAGGATATTTACATTTACCAAACTGGATTTCCCACCTTCTTGTTTGATCCCGCATGTTATGACAAAAATGTAGTCCGGAGCTGCGGTTAGGGACATGGATTGGATGGACAGGAAAGTTATCTCGCAAGACCTCGGTCCGAAATGAACTCCATGAAAACGTCGTCTTTCATTCTAATGGATTATCTACAAGTCAATTTGCGGTTTTTGGTTCCTATCGAACGTTTCGGAGCGCTAACGTTATTTATGCTTGTCTATTGTAGACAATATCGGAAATCGCTAAAACTGGTTTCGTTAATGAATCGGGCTCTTAGGAGAAGTTTATTAATAAACTGAAGCATGGCTGCTTCTCTGTACATCGTCATAAAAAATCAGTATTGTCGTGGGTTGCCAGTGATGCAAACTTCAAGATCGAGCTATTCCGTTCAATACATTGCCCTGGGTGATATTTGCCATTATCAAGAAGGAAGCTCTTCCCACGTGAATCATGGTGACTCCCGCGACATGCACGGCTTCAAAGTCATTTGAAAATTGCTAAGAAAACAATGCGTGGGTTGGATTTTGGCAGCATATTGATTTAATTTTTCTAATTCTGATTCAGTTTAGCTCGCTGTTCATCGAGCATGTTTTTGTTGACGCCTGTTTATAGATGTTTTGAACTGTTATATGTACTGCAAAACCTCGGCTTACTACTTCAGAGCTTGTGCCCTCAGGCATTCTCTCCTTTCCCTTCATTTCGTTTCTATTGCGTTCACTGTCCTGATTTTATTTGTGGTTTTCCAAAGCTTGCTGCTGCTAAGCAAATGCTAGATTAGTTCCTTTGAAACTCTGACCAAGACCATGCTCCTTCCCATATCCTTCGTTTACACTTCCTCGATAAACCATATCTAGTGCACGCCTTTCCATTGTCCAGCAGCTCAGTCTCGTTGAACACGCCTTACTATCCCCCAAAAATGACCACCATTACCCCCCGATATCCCCAATTTCCAAACGGTTGGAGTTTCTGCCTATAAAGCTGTCTTATCAGAATTTACATTTTAATCTCTCTCGCCTGTCTCTCGATTCTCGTACAGTAATATTGAATGTTTCACATGGTTTAAATCTCCCCACTTTCTCTTTGCATTTTCCAATGTTTCGAAACTGAAGATTTCCTATCTCCGCACACGTGAACTTCTATCGTTCCTCGACTTGCCCAATGTCGCATTTATCCTAATTCTATCCAAATTATCATAACTACACCCGCATTTCCGTTTACACACAACAGTCAGCGTCTCGACAACGGTGAATCATTCCACAGTTTTCTACTGTTCCTAAGCTTCTACAGAACATCTTGTCTGTTCTCCAAGAATTGCAAACTGAGTCATATACGACGTCTTAGAGAGGACACGCGTATTCCCTTCAAGACGGAGATCTAATCCTCTTAAAAGTTGCTCGCTTGTAAAGGCAATATGTGGAATTGGGATCATTTTAACGTGGATTACCCTTTTCCCCAAGCACCAACATCCTTGATCGTTTTTTTCCCACGAATTTCCACATCCCTCCAAGCTTTCCAACGTCCTCGTACCTTTTCCAACTTCCCTCAGTCTTTCTCGCGCCGCTCTCCGACGTGCCCAGAGTCACCTCTGCACGATGTCTCATCAAGGAGGAATGGATTTTTGAAAAGATCTTTTGTGATAAGTCGTGTTTCTCCTGTTTAGAACCTCTGATTGCAGCCGTAAATCTGCGCGTTGCTCGCAGCCGCACGAGCTTGCCTGGCAGTTCCGCAACGCATTTGGCGTTATTAATGAATGCCCGTGACCTTCGCTGGCGGCAGGTCACCGCAATTTGTTCAAGCGTGCCTCGCCATTGTTTCCCGTTGAAAAACCACAAAAATGCCTTCCATTCGAGAACCTTTGTTGCGCTTCGAAACGGCGTCGCTCAGCAATACTTCACGCGCCCTTTGCTGCCAGCTAATCGAATTAATCCAAATATGGCCTCGGCATTAATTAACGGGATCATAAAGGGAAATCTCGCCGTTTTGGAACGACATGAACGCTGTAGGAACACCATGGAGTGGATATTCCTGGAATTTATCAAAACCGTGAAAATAGATTCGGAACTTACAAAAGGATAACATTTATTACGTGAATCTTTCATTGTATTGCCCATATACAGTAGCGGTATTTCGATATCATTTACCATGCAGAACGTATAGCATTCGTTTTTTTAAGAGTTTCTTGGAATAACCTTCAGCAGTCTCAAGACTTGCTTTGCACGATGTATTATGTACATGAATGTGTTGCATAATGTAGACAATATAAAGGGAGACTTATGTTTAAGATGCAATGTTTTTACTGTGTCGTAAATGTTTCAATGGACTAATTTCATTATTTCATATATCAAGCCGGTAATGCAGTAAATACTGTAAATGTGTCTGAGCAATGTGTAGTTTCTCACTGAAGATTCAACATGATCAAGGATGGGCGCCACTTTCTTTCCGCGTTTTCTCGGAAAATATTCGATATGTTATTTTTTCTTCGATTTTCTCTGGAAAAAAACAAGAGCCGTCGAGAGATGTTTATTTCAGTTTTCCATTTCTTATACCATCATCATCAGCCATGATATCAATCGTGTTGTCGGTTTTGTAACAGACAGTGCAACGCCACTCATCTGCTCAACCCTCACCATTTCCCCGGACTTGGGACCGGGAGCAATAGCGAAATACTTCACGGTAAGTGACTGGGGAAGACCTGTAGTTAACCTAAACAAGGCGGAGGCCAGAGAAGGAAACCGGTCATGGCACAACTAATATAGGATCTATCCCAGCACTCGCCTTGGGGATTGTGTGATACCATGAAAAATCACAAACAGGATAGCCGACCTGAGAATCGAACCGGCGCGGCGGGGCATTTTATTTCTCGGACTGCTCGCCTCTTCAGTGTTAATGTCAAAGCGATATATAAAGCGACCCTTGCTTTTTCATTTTCTTTCGAAAAGTTGGTTGCGGAATCAGTTGGTTCCTGTCTAAGGCGTGGTACTTCTATCATCTCTAACTTATCTGACAAAGATACATGCTACATCTCTTCATCTCCTTTTCGATTAAGGTATAGTGGCGTGAAGCAAGTGGTTGTTTGGTATAGGCGACATGCCATTATGCCTGCAGTTTCTGGTTTTACTTAATACTTAATACTGGGAAAACTGGTATGCTTGAACCCCTTTGACTGCTCAGTTTCCTTTGGAAAGCAAGTTCCAGTGAGTTTGATTTGCTGTGGCGTGCATTGGAGCATGGAGTTACATTTGCTCCTCGTAACCGCTTCATCGTTTTTGGGAACAGAGATATTCCACAACGTTATTTCAACCTAAATTGCTCTAGGGAGTAGATGCGTGCAATTCCTCATTTCTTCAGTCTTTCAGTAAAAGATGCACGTCGAGACTCTTGCATCATCATTGATCTTAGCAAAAGAGGATCCTTGCTTTTTTCTTGATCAAACAACATGCCGTAAGGCCCGATCTTTTCGAAGTCGTTAATTTCCTCCAAACAAGGCATGTCACTAAGCTTGCCCCTCCTCGAGCCACCAGCGCTCAATGCGGCATAAAATCCATGTGTGTCTTTAGGAAACATTGGCGAGGAAGTTGTGCAATTACCGTCGAAGACCAAACAGCGTCACTATTAAGACTGCTCGGGTTTCATGGGAAGGCCTCTTCGGGATCCAAAATGGCCCCCATCAATCAATGGTCGTCCATGGATCGATGCCATCGGCGCAGAGCGTTCCTCCGAAGGCCTTTTTTACCATTTCCCCTCCGATGACGTCACGCGCTTTGTGCAACTGGCGATTTATGGCCAACCTTTAATGCAGCCTCGCTGGACATTTTTATGCCTGCCTGGCGTTTATATTGTTTACTCGAGAATATGAGTTATGCTCCGCTCGGAAGATCCCATACTCCAGGTTCGTCTGGAGCCTCCTGATGGCCGGTTTTACTGACTAAGTGCAAAAGCTTAATGAAACGATTGGGGCAGAATTGAATGCAGTCTGCACTCTCCTAAGTGCCACCGATCGACGACCGGTTGCGGAGACATGTTTACTGCAAACTCTCCGCTCTCCGCTAATTCCTGAGCGTTGTTTACACGAGCCAACCTCATTTCGTTTCTGTAATTGCCTGCATGCTCCCTCCGAATTACTCTTTGAAAGATATCCACTTGCTCGAATTGTAAACAGAATCGATGAAGATAATTTACAATGGCACAGTTTTTGAAATGTCTTCTAGCTCTCCCTTCTTCCCTTCACCGCTTACTTTGGCTTTAAAACCACGAATACGAGCCTGTCTTGTGTGCTTTTCTCAAATTCTAGACTCCTTCTTCGTGTACTTTCATGTTTTATTTGTCTTGGCTTCATGCACTCCCATTGTCCCATTCCCTCACCTTCTTTTCCAGTTTTCTTCATCAAGTAACTTCTTTTTTTCCATTCTTTTTCATCACTTGTTTACCCTTTTAAGTTCCTTTCCTTCGTCAAATTCCATTTATGCGAATCCCATCCTTACCCACTTAAGACTCGTGTGCACTCCAATCCATTTTAACCCATGTCAATAACGTACTTTTCCGTCTTTATTTATTAAGCTATATCTATACTCCTGTTCCTTCTTACTTATTGCCCTGCTTGACTTTCCCTTCTCATTTTTTCCCCCTCTAAATTTCCTGCTTTTTTCATCATCTTTTTCACAACCTCTTACTTTTTTTCCTCAAGCTGTTTCAGTTTGCTCAAACTGACGATTCCTTTTCTATAGAAACTCTACCATCCTAATTCGTCCTTCCTTATACCGTACCTCTTCCGTTTTCCTTAAACTTTCACTCTAAAATGTCATCTGATCCCATTTTATAAAGTACAAATCGCCCACATTCCCGCCTTCTATCATCCCATTCTTTCTTTATTACTTTCCTGTTCTAATATCCTCGTCTAATTAAAATGAAAATTCTCAATTTCTCCCTGGAGCACGTTTTGAATTTTTTTGCGCTATTAAAGCAGCACTGGGAGACGTGAGAATGGGCACAATTTTTCTTTCTATTTTCCGAGAGTTGCAAATTCCCGATCGTAAATTCATTTATGTATTTGTGCAATAGACAGGCAACTCGATCGGAAGATTTCCATGCAAAAATCACTTAGCACGAGGAAATGGTGCACCCTCCCTTCTAGATTTTATTATTTATTAACGATCTAGCTACATCTATCTAGCGAGTACAATCTGTTTGTTGATGACTCTGCATTGCACAATGAATTTGGCGAGGGCAGTTGCACTGGTAAATTACTGGATGATTTGATTGCCTTTCCCGAGCTGCGTAACATGTGGTATAAAAGACTTAATGAGGACAACTGTGATAATGAAATTTCATATGGAGCAATAAAACACCCTCGGGTTATGGCGATGCCATTTATTCGGCGAGACTCTTCGACATCTGTTGCTAGTTTACCACTCACATCAACCGCGATAAAATACCACAGATTGGACATTTGACCATTAACTGCTTTGGAGTTGTCCAGGAAAATTAGTTTGAGATATATTTGAGGAACTGGCGATCTCGGGTTCTGGGCAATTTTGTAGCTTTTTGTTTGAGTGTTTTTCTTTTATTTCCAATGATTAATAGGGTACTCGGACAGGAGCTTTGCGAATCGTACTTTGGAAGCCGTGCAGTCACGTGTGCAATATCGATAAACCAATTGGTTTCAAACATTCACTTAAGGCTACCGCTACACGTTGCCAAAGTACGATTCGTCAGTTGATTCTGCCTGAGTGCTCCTAATTTTCAATATTATACTAGTCAATAAACCTAAATCATTTTAAATGAATAATTCTGTCATGTCGTTGATTTTAATCATTTAGCTGCGTGTTAAGTTAGATCGATGAAAAGGCAGCCCCCGGCGATGATGTTAGTTGGGCAATCACTGCTAACACTAAGGTATAGCGGGTCTGCCAACCGATTGGCAGATTATTCTTTTTGTTTTTAATGTTAAGAACTTAACGATAAGAAACGGCGCTGGAAATGGGGCATTTATGTTTATTTGGGTCTTCCATGAGAACCAGGCGGAAAACTTAGATGTTTCCTGAAATTATTCTTGCTTATACGGTCGACCAAAACGCTCATCTTCGTCCACCTACGTTCGTCTATCATTCCTTAAAACGTTTACGACAAAGGAAGGATGCACCGAACAAGGTGGCTAAGAAGTAAGCATTGTCGTCTCGCATTCGGTGGACCCAGGTTCGATTCCCGGGTCGACTATCCTCGATTGTGGTTTTTCATGGTTTCCCACAATTCCTCCAGGCAAATGCTGAGATAGTTCCTATATTAAATCGGCAATGACCGTCTTCCTATCCCATTCCATCCTCCTCGTTAATGCCCCAAATACGGGAAATATACCTAAAAATGTGATGTTGGGGTCCATCATGGCCAGATTGCTTAGTGTGACTTAATTTGTTTAATAATCTCCCTTACCAAATATATGTACTAACTGGAGTATAAAGAATTGATATTGAAGTTTTTTTCTCCTTCTTTAAACATAATCATCAAACGAGTGTTTGAAACTGATTTTGTTGCCATTTCGTGTGCCATAATCGCAGAAACGAGCAAGCATGACGTTGCAAAAATGCGCAGAGCACTCAACGGTTTGCTACGATGCACTTCTTATTTTGAGTCATGCAGTAAATGGAAGGAGTTAATATTATTCTTCCTTCAGGTATATTGATGTATGTTACATTAAAAAAGTATCATCTTCAATTTATTTTAAAAAATCATCTTTCTTGTAAACATTAACTGCGTTGGTAAACACTTAGAAACGACTATACAAATCATTTGGGATTTCAGGATTGATTTCACGAGACTGGAAAAAAATTTAATCCATTCATTCATGTTCAAACATGTTTTTTAAAAACTGGAAAATTTCATCCTAAAAATAAATTCTGGAAAATTTCATCTTAAAAAAATGAAGTCAACGAAACGAATCACTCACTATGTGTGTTTAAAATAAATGTGTTACTTGGAACAGGAGTTTGTTTCCTGGCGCCGATCCAGTGGCTCGACTGATTGATGCGCGCTGGGCCGGGGATCAGGATTTAGCCATTCTCGTAAGTTTTAATGCGAAAACGCCCCATGCTTAATTGGGCTTTTACTGCCTTGCTTTCTTTTGATGGCAAACAATAAATACACCAATGGCTCGAGTTTCATAAAACGAAATTGAAGCCCGAAGAAAACGCCGAAGCCGCACCGTAGATCCTGGCATATTAAGGCGGCTTTTATGGCATATTAAGTCTGTTGCTTGTTTGCACTGCTAGGCCACGCGCTCGCAATGGCTGCTGGTAATTAAGACGTGTGGCCTCCATGAAAACTCCATGAAAAATCGGGCTTGGGCGATGAAAAATCCATCGCGGAGGTGGGCACAGCCAGCTTCGCAACATTAAGCTCGGAATGGCCATTAAGTTAAGTCGAAGATGCTGATGCTCGGGCCGCGATGCACTAGTTTGTTCCGTTAACTTCTGTTCGATTGAAATGGATGTGCTCCAGTTTAAGAGCGAACCAACTGGTCTCGGTCCACTGCTCCTCAAAGGGCCGTATTAAGGCAGTATTACGGGAATGATGAAGCGAAAGCGCGCGGATGAAGTTCTGCGACGAACTTCGCAAATGGAATGAAAGAAAAATCCGAAAATTTTGCTCAAATGCAACCGAATGATATCTTATTACGTATGTAAAGTAATGCAACTAAAATATACCGTATTTTATGACATGTGGAAAGCAAGGGTAAAATACTCCGTGAAAATCTTTACTGGAACACTTCACTGACATCGCGCCAAACAGCTCTTGGAATTTACTTAGTCTCCTTAGGGTTCACCATGAACTTTGGATATTTAGATGGGTTTATTGAACTACGGTAGCAGGTTTAATAGAAACTTGGTTAAAAAAATTAGATAAAAGTTGTTAACACGTTTGTTAAACAAGACATTTGCAAATAACATGCTGAAAAAAGATGTTCGGAAATTAATTTATATGAAAAATTCGCAATTTTTATTTTCTGCTCTGGTGTTCTGTGATTATAAGTTATGAATTATTTTGAAGTTTGAAAATCCACCCCTCAAATAATCGCTATTCGCTGGCTATTGACACAGCGTGAATTCTTTTTCCTCGTTTCAATTCATTCTGAGAAGTAAATAAAGAAAAATACCTGTGGATTTCAGAGTGCAGTTTCAACTGCAGCGTTTCGAATGACATCCTTATTGTTTATCCAATATACTTATTAAATGAACATTTTTTTTGGAGAAAAAAAGGCACTTTAATGGAAAGTAGATTAAGCGAAAAGCGAAACGAAATTGATGTTATTTTGGATGAATTTTGATATTATTTTATTTAATCTTCTCAGACAAAAAAAAACCAACATCGTAGGTGAGCACTCTTGTCAAATTAGGCATAGAGTACGTGATGATGCAATCATTACAAAACTACATGTAATAAAAATCAAAATTTGGGTTAGTTTCTATCAAGTTATTAAATTCTACAAAATTAGAAATGATTGACCATTAATGACAAGTTGACGCAAATATTGACTAGTAATATACACGCATTGTTAAAAAACTTAACTTGTTGATTATATAATTTCAACGAATTTCTGCTTGACATTGACTTAATTTTCAAGAAAATATCTTCCTCGACAACGTTCATTTCTAACGGCGTTATTTAATGAAAAATATATAATTAACATTTTATGTTTTAGTTTTATATGCAACGACAAGCTTTTGGCAAATGACGATAAATCGATTTCGCATTTACGCATGTTGATGTAATGCCGCCGTAATGATTTGGTGGTGGTTGGGAATACCCAAGAAGTATATTCAAATTTGGATTACTTTATACTCTGAATATTCAGAATTAATTAAAAATTCCGCGAAATGTATACGTTAATTCACCAAAGTGGATAAGTTTGCAAACCACCAGCATTCTGTACAATGCTCGGGGAAATTGAACTTAGTAATAAAGCTTTACGAAGGCTATGAAACTGCGTTTTAAATTTGGAATATATTTATATAAAGTATAATACGTGTGTCAACTTTACATCCGAAAAAGTTTCTTACGCGACATCAAATAAGATGTGGTGTCGAAAACTATTCCCTTAACAGCATGCTCATTATGGGTCAGTTCTGAAAGAAGTTGATTCCCACCAGATATCGAGTGAGAAAACGGACATGTTGCAAAGACCGCAAGAATGCGTCGTGTTTCAGTATGGGGACTCGCGATGGCAATGGTCAAATTATGCCGTTGCAAAGTACATGTAAGCGTGCGAGGATGACATCAACATAAACCTTAATGACCACAGGAGCGCAACACGAGATGAAAGTTGTGGTTCCGTAATGATTATCCCAATTCACACCAGTTGAAAATAATTGAGATCAGTGGCGAATAGTTAAAGGAACATAATGACAACAGCGGGTCATTGCAGTACATGTGTATGTATGTTACGCGTTGTCCACCACTGAACAAACAAACACATGTGTGGCACACGCATACGCTATAGTTAATTGTGGCATTGCCATTACGTGATGCCCAAGCTCCTGTCCATTTTTGAAGAGTCAACAATCACGGGCCAACCCATACTTACGAACTCTCAGCGTACGAACATTCTCTTTGACCCCTCTTCAGCTTATGGACATCGATATCTATACATTGTCCAACATTTGGATCTTAGATAAAGGGTCCTAAGAAGCTCTTGTTCTAAATTGGCATTGCTTAAAGATGAATGTAGCAATTCTAGAACTGTCATTCATTTAATTGTCAAGATACGTTATACAAAAAACCGTAATTTGCAGGACGAGGGAAGACGTATTTTCTTTAATTTTGTGGTCATATTTTGCTCGATGTATATAGAGTATACTATATTGCGCAATATTTCATCATATTTTACTGTATTTTGGATAACGAACGTTGGAGAAATGTACCGAAAAGGCAAAAAGAATGTCTTCAATGAAAACAAATTGTAAGATGAGAAGAAAAATGGTTACTTAAAATTTGTGCTGCAACGGCCAATGTTTTTTTTTGTTTTGTTTCAATAATGTTGTGATTTATTCTCCATTGTGTGTTCGTTAAATCGCATAAGGATAACCCAAGAAAACACGACCGTTAAACTAAATATGTTTAGATAAGTCTCGTCATTCCTAAGAAAGTTAAGAAAAACAGCAGCTAAGAATAAACGACACGTTCTGCGTTCAATATCTGAACTGTCTTTGGAATAATCGCATCATAAAAATAATCGTATATTTTTGCATTAACTCCATCGCAAAAACCATATCATCGTATACGAACATTTAAGATACGAACAAGCTTTCCGGAACGCATTATGTTCGTAATTTGAGGTCGGCTGTACAAGACTGTTACGGTTTCGGGGTCGTTGGTTGTTCATCTCCACCCAACCTCCCATGCACCCCGTCCAGGCCCAAGAATGCCATTGACAAATCGGGCTACTTTGGCACTTCTCTGGACATCTTAACGACGAAGCTCCTTTCGTCTTTACGGCAAAATCGATGCCGGCTTGCCATGTCGTATAATTTCAAATTAAGGAAGTCCCAATCTGGACGTTTAGGCGCTAAGGGGCCCCGGGTGGAGGGTGGCTGGCACGTCGTGGCAATTAAGTGGAAAATTCCACATCCTAGAAAGCTCCTCCGGCAATTGGGCCATCGTCTTCCGCCAGGCCCCGCCCGGCTTTTAAGAAGTGCGAAAGATCCCCATTTAAGCTCGGCTCATTAACGCTCAGCGCCGGAACAAAGACGCTTTTAGCCCGGCTTTTATGTTCGTGCCCTGGACCTCGGAAAAACAGCGATAAAACTCGCTGGAGGCCGAAGACGTAAAGCGGAAGGACTCCGAAGTTTAGGGATGTGGGGAAAGATCCCCACTGGGAGGAAAATCAAATTGAAAGTCCAAGAGGCTGCGACGATGCTATACCTGCGCTGCATTCGGCCTAGTGCTCGACGATTTTGCAAGATCAAGTAGATGGATCTGCACCGCCTGTCACATTTCCCCAGTGAAAATTTCCATCCAAGAAATTATGGAACGCTATGGAATCCAGATGGCAATAAATTCTGCACGTTTTATGGGTCTTATTGGAACTAGAGCTGTCGATGTAATGACGATGCTAGTGGAGGAGAATTTTTCTCATGAATCTTCTCAGAGGAATGTTGAAATTAATTTAGGTCTGCTTTCGACAACCCAAACTTTGAATAAAAACACAGAACCTGCAATATCGTTCCTCGATTTGTTTTGCGTAAATAGTAGAGAAAAGGCGATGCCAAAATGACCGCTTGCAGGGGAGGGCGCCATGTTTGCACTCTCCTTATGCAATGCAGGGTTAGAACAAATGAAATAGACACTTTCGAAACTGAACAAGAAACGATTTATTGAAGTTATGTAATGGACATTCACGTGGGATGTTTGTGTCACATGTGCATGTCGATAATGTTATAGCCTGCTTTATTAACCCTAAACCTTTTTTTTTCTGTTGTTGGTCTTTCAGGTGCCCTACCGAAAGGAAGCCCTAGCCGCGTCTGCCTGGAGGATCTTCCTTCACCCGTCTTCGACATGGAGATGAGCGACATGAAGAAGGAGATCGAGATCCTGCGTTGCGATCTCATGAAGGCCCGCCAGACCATCGCCGGCTTGCAGGATCGCGAGAAGAAGATGAAGGACCGGTGAGTAATAGAAAATGAAAACTAACTGAAAATGCCAATTTTCAGTTCAAATTTGGTAGACAATCGCGAAATACCGGGTGGGATGATCATCTCATCTGCATAACAACATACATGTACAGTATAACAGGAAAGAGTTTAAAGCCAAATCCTAGATGGCTGCACCATGGACATGTAGCATGTTTGGAAATGTTAACCTTAATGTGTACTTTTCATCCTCATTCAAACAACACCATGGACAGAAGCCAACATTTTGTCTGTTATTTAGACAAGATGTCAAGATCTAGTATAGGATAATAGACAAGATTGTTATTGCTTGCCATTTCTGGGAAGAAATGGCATATGGCAAGAAGAATGGCAAAGAAAAACCTTCTTTGGTTCATTTAAACGGTAATTGCTGTTTAATAGAAATGAAAAGAGGGTTGAATCATTCTTGAATTCAATTCGGAAAGATGTAGGATGTAGTGTTATCATAATCCACATTAAAGTTGGACATATCCATTTCTAAGAAGCAGTTGTTTGGAAATATACATGCATGTCTCGTTAAGATCTAGTAAACGGTACTAGGTTTAGCAGTCCTGGTCCTTTCTCCTTTAACATCGTTTTGGTCGCAGTATACACGATATGAAAGAATCGTCGATATTCAATGAGTTCATGCCAAATTTAAGCCATTGAAGGGAATCAACTTTCTGTAAAATTACGGCTGCGCCATTCCGCATAATGGCGGCCTAATCCCTTTTTTTTTGCTAGATCATGGCTTTCTTTGGCGCACGCGAAGAATATGATCCGATGATAAATGGCTAATCGGGCCATCCATTTTCATTAAAAGCAGGGGTCGTATGTAGTTTACCCTTCGCCTGGCACCTCGTCTTTCCCACCGCCTCCAATATTGTTATTATGATAAACGAAATATTGAGCAAAGTTAATAAAGTCAGCTCTTTTGGATGCGAGTTTAGCTTCAGTTAAGCGAAATTGCGGCTTATTTATTGTCTTCGTCCCTGGGAAATGTGATTAAAAATGGGAATGGAGAACGAAATTAAACTCGCGGGGATTTTGGTGCCATTCGCGGCGTTATTGATGCGAAGGTCTCTCGACCGACACGCGATTAGCATTCAACGCGTGATGCAGTTTTGCAGAAAATAAGAATTGTCGATAATGAAAGTGTGTCCTCAAGTCCCGAGCACGGCTAGACAATATTTAAACTAGTTGTAAAATGCAGCGCTTCCAAATTAAGTCAGCTGCACGGTGATTCAATTAGTTGCACTATACGATATGTCCGCAATGTCCGAAAGTTCAAAAATATGACTGCATTGCTGTGCATACTTGCAGTATATATCTACTGTAAGGTGTGCTAAAAATCAAAATCCGAAAGTCCCAAGAGTCGAATCAATTGATTGTATCAAATACTTGTATGGTTTACGAGGTCGACAAAGATATCAAAACTCAATTAAGTTATTCCGCAAAAATTGAGTAATATTGCAATATTTACATGACAAGTTTACGTTATCCATGTTGCCAGATGGTGCTCAACATCCTATACGTTTGGAGCATGTCCGAATTCGAAGCGGTTACGAAAATCCACTAAGTCCCAAATTTCATATTGGCCGATATGTCCATTGTGTCTCCGAAGACCCCACATCCCAAACGTTTCTTTTTCAGATCAAATGCTGTATATTTATTGATTTTCAATATATCTAAAGTTACAGGTACAGTTGAGTTTTATTAAATTAAACTGGTATATTATTATCCGTTCAGTCGTGGGCCACCCTCGGATCCCTCGTATGCCAACTTTCTCCAAGATCCCCTATAATATCCGAAACTGCCATTAGTTGACTAACAAGATACTAAATTTCTATTAAAGTCCTCATTTTCTTCAAGGGCGTTTAAAAGTTAGCGATGCCTCACAGGTTCATAATAAACAAGTATCTGAAAACTGTCCAAAACGCCACCACTATAGCCAAAAGCTCTCCTCTATTTCTTTCCAAGAACTACCCCAACGCCCAAATACTGTTAAACATCTCATTTATTCTCAACGTCCTTATAATCCTCCATGTCCCAACTACGCAGTAAGCCTTCACTAAGTCCCAGAACTGTTGCAAGCAAATGCTCTAACCCTAAACGCATAAACTAGCACTGTCACTATTCACATTCGTCCGAAAACATCACTTTGACCGGATCGTTCATGGAGTCTGCAGCGCCACCACGACGAGTTTTAGTGCGTTTTTTCCCTGGTGAACGGAATTTAACTGGCCTGCTTTTGTATTCACAGCGCCTACTGCGCCATCGTCATGAATCTCCTGATTTCATTTTCATTTCCACTCTCTCGTTTTCCTTTATGGGGCTCTATCACGTAGTTCCGATACGCGTATTTGTTGGGGTGGGGATCGGGGGTGGTTAGGGGCGTCGGTGGGTGGGGTGGGGGGGGCTGAAAATAGATATTTGAAATTCAGTGCGCCTCTGCGTTGTTGATCCACGTATTTGCGACTCGTTCATCTGATGGCAAATGAGGGATGCGGCGTTGCGATCGCAACTATCGCAGCGCGCCAGCGCCAGTTGCAGAAATCCGTCATCCGCTCCAGATTAGGCCTGCCCATGGATCTGTTTTTTGGAACGGTTTTTCTGAAATACTTCGATTTCCTCACTGCTAACTCGAAAACCCCATCAGAATTGGCGGCGGGGAGACGAAACGGTGCAAGAAAGGGCATTAAGAGCCGTCAGATGCCCTTAACGTTGTTTTAAATGCGGTTGGCGGTTTTTCACAAACTTTAAAATAAGTCGTAACCCTTCCTGAGTGTCTTGCCAACAAGACCACTTATAGGAAGGCATGCTTGAAGCACTCACTGTAAGAGCACTGCGGGTTATCTAATGCACCTGTTGACTTCCTTATTTCTCTGAACCAGAATGAAATTCAGGACGGTCGCCGCATAGTTTCCGAGGAATGATGAGTCTGGTTGAATCATGAAATAATTCAGAACTTGGGGAAGGCCTGTAAGGAATGTTATGATCTCAAAATTTGTCACTGAGCATCTGAAGCTCGTACGTCGTGTTTCTACAGAGAAGAATCCATTCATTTTTTCTTGGACTATCTACTGACCTCGAGGGTAACCAAATCCCCTCACTTGTAATCCATCCTTCCTGAGGATCATCCATCCCTCCATTCAATGACCTTAAGAGTTTATTCATTGTCATACGAGGATCCATCCAATCTCCAGATTGATCAAACAGTGCTACGGATCCAGTGTCCCCCGAGGGCCAACTAATGCTCATGAGATTCGTGTGAAATACTTAAAGAACTGCGATCTAAAAGTCTGCAACGGTTAAGCACTCATTTTCTAATGTCTTAGAGTGGACTTTTAGAGCGTCCATGCAATCAATCCTTCAGTGTTCGATTCCATGCTCATGGGGGCCGTCTAATGGAAGATATCGATTGTCCGACGGACATTCCAATACCCTCCACAATCAATCCAATGTCTGACGGGCTTTAGTCTGGGGGTGTTTGTCTTCTGGTATTCTAGTGCCATTGTTTGGCAATTTTTTACAAATCAATATTTTGACTGATGGAACGTGCTCAGTTTTATCCGCTGCAACACTTTGAGCTATAGTGTCAGATAAATATGAGGCGAGCAACCAGAGATCTAATTTTGGTCTCATGGCCAAAGAAAAACAATTGAAAGTAGAGAATTGTCCAATCAACTCGTGCTCCGATACATTTTGCGAGAAGGCCAAGCGTTAGTTAATGTTTTCGGCTGCAGGTAATCCACCGTTAACAGCGACACTAATAGTCTCTTTAATGGCCTCTGGACCGTGAAACTAACGGTTGTCTGGCCAAAATATCGGAATTCGTCTTCCCACGCGTTGCCAGGGCGACCGACGGCAGTTGTAAATCTAGCAATTTGCGAACGCAGACTTTCTGTAAATCGAACGACATGGATGTTGACCAGTGGTCAAATACTCGAAACACGATTGTGGATTGTTAAATGTCGGCTTCCGGTGTTCACCGTTGAAAGTGGACAAAACTAATTTTTATGTTTTTGTTGCTTCTCTTAGAGAAACCGGAAAGTACTTGAGGTTAATTGAGCATGTGATGAAGTGAGTAAGGTCTTCAGAATTCAATTGTACTCATAAAAGACATAGCTTGAGTGCTAAAGTTAGGGTTCTACATTGTACTACGATCTGTGATAATTGCATGAACTATGAACGGACAATTAAGTTACTAAAAGCACCCAATTATTCGATTATTTTAACAAAACTGTTTCAGAATAAGTATTAATATAAGCGTGGCATTTCTTTCTTTTATACCGGTTTCAGAAGTGACGCAATTCAAAAATTGTCAGTTCCCGTTTCAAAACGGAACTAAATCAACCGAAATGAGCTCTATACTGCATGTATACATTCAATGAAAATGGCACATCTTAGTTTACCATAGTTTCGGCTAAATGGCAGTAATGTCGCTTTACTTCATCGTAGATCCTTCAATGAATGCGATTTAAAAGTTGCTTTATCTCAAAATGAAAAAAAAAATTGAGTTGTGTCACTTCTGAAGTATAGCGATGCGATACAATGATGTTATACGGTTTTTACATTTAAAAGACTCGTATTGCGTTTACAATCTCGCTTTATAGCGCTTTGCCGTTTCGTATTAACGCTTGTCATGTTTTTCTGTCGCAGGCTGGCGGAACAAGCCCAACGGATGGTTGAACGTGGCGGCGGAAGTGGACCTTTCGAGAACGTGGCCTTTGGCGACAAACGCCCAACTGTCCTTATTCGCCGCTATGGCAACCTATATGCTCAAGCCCGGGTTGACACCCTGGACGCCCTCGATGGTCTGCCCGAACTCCATGATGCCGAAGAGCTCAAGTCCAAGCTTCTGTTTTCAGTCGTGGTGGTCAGTGCTTTTTGTTTTTCATTATTCTTGCACATTACTATATATTCGAATGACTACATGTTTGCATGGTTTTTCAACTATTTCGTCATGCATCCTGAATTTGAGTTTTTTTTGGTTTAAATGGTTATAGATCTATCCACGTTATTCGATGCATAGCCTCTTGTCCTGTTGCGTTATTGTTATATTGACCGCTGCGTAACAAGTGGATGATAAATAGTGCGTAACGGTCCATTAATAGTCTGTGACGCAGACCGTTTTCAAAAAGATTTTTATCAGATATGATATACGAGACATTTCTATCCAGTGTTTGAAAAATACATTTCCAAGAACACGATATTTTATTAAAAAATGCGAGCTCGTAAATTTACTCTCCACGTTTGGTAAATATACGACAACAATAATCAAGTTCGAAAGCGTTCTTAGAATATAGCAAGACTTGGCGTTTTCTCAGAACTTCGCTCATTTCCATTTACGAGCCATATTTGAAAACAAACTTTTATTTTACTTGTGGGCAGTGTTTCAATCCGTTTTTGATGAATTTATCCATACGAATGTGACATTTTCCGTTTCCTGCAGGTGATCCACGGCCAGAGCGTCAAGAATTCCGAGATCATCTTTCTCTTTTTCCGAGAAAATTTTGATTTTTATTCCTCCTCTGGGAAATATGAAGGAAGTTGAAAATTGATTTTTTTATGTCTTTTATCACATTTTTCATCTTTTTCAGCTCGCCTTTCGCTCGGTCCACAGCAGCGTCCACGACATGAGGGACACCTTGCGGCGGATCTTGCAGATCCCCGACATCCCCGGTGACCCCCACGCCACCGAGGTCGAGGCGGGGATCTCGATGTACCTGAGGAAGACCATTGACAGATATGACGTCAAAAAGAACGTTGAGGTGAGCAAAAATGTATTCTTTTTATATAAAATTAGACCAACCTTAGTGCAGATACACTGTAGAACAGGTCAAGGAGAAATTCTCCATCTTGGAATATATGAAAATGAACGCTGTGGAAATGTTTGAACATACAGTATATAGTTCTGAATATGTGCGACAGCATAGTTTTCAAATTGATGCCATTCGTTTCATGTAATCTTCCAAATAACCCTCTCTTTTACAAGAAAAAGGCAAGAGACTGAAAATACCTGAAAAGGAATTAAGCTATATATGTTATCTATGAGGTTCTGATGTGCAGCAATTTTCTTGCAAATCAATTACACAGTAGGTCTTTTAACGCAAAAAATTGGAAACACTTGCCAAGAAAAATTAAAAAATGATTATTTCATTGTTTCATTCGTGTTAAAATCACTTCATAGCTCAGCATACAGTTAAATAATAATTATTGGTGAGTAAGGACATGAATATCCAAGTAAAATTCTAAAATTTAACAGAAACTTGAAAATAGGTGAAATATTGACGGAAACCTATTATTATAATTAAGCTACATGTACATACAAGTAATTTTAAACAATTAGGCCATTTTCTACAAATTTTAAACTTTTTTATTTTATTTTTGGAGCAAAAAACGTATTAGTTTTCATAATATTTCAGCGTTTTTTTGAAACTATTAGTTACGTACTATTAGTTTTTGAAATTCATGCTGCTTTTCGAAAAAAACAAAAAAAAACTGTACTCTTTAGCAGTTACATGTACATAGCAATTTGAATATTATTTTCGGGGGGAAACATAATAGTACTAGTCCGGGCAATCGGTTGACTGTTGTCTGAATAGTGAAATTTCATTGCACCATTTATTTACTGTAACTAAAATATGTTAAGATTTACGTTAAGATCTGAGTACAAAAGTGCGCATTTTCAGAATCCCTACAGCTGGAGCGACTTTGTGTTTCCCCCATTTGTCGGGAAAGCAGGTGGGAGGCAGGGCCATTGAATGCCCGAAATGCCCTCGCCGGGGCACTTAATCAAGCTTGGGGCTTTGGGAGTTTGTAAAAGTAGTTTTGAGGATTCGTTCGTTGGACTCTGAAGACTAGAAATGCAAACTGCCATTTCTTACGCTTTGTTCGCGAGACTTCGCCTACTATTTACTGAATAATTTTCTCAAAATTGCCTCTCTTTGCCGCTTCTGACAACCTGGAGGCCCTGCAACGACTCGAAATGGCGAGCTTTGTTCCCCTCGTTATCCACCATTGTTGCCGAGGCATGGAAATTGCACCATTTTCTGAAATGTCGGCAAAGAACCATGTATGGCCATTTCCGGCTAAGATCCTGGAGACCCGGCCACTATTGGAGACTAAACGGCCTCATTTCGTAGCTTGTCTTTACGAGTTCTGCGACGCATCCTTTTCTGTTACTATGCCTAACTATTTGTATAATTTTCAAATTTCTCTGATGAAATGTTACGTTTTGTGTTACGGAAAGGTTGATGCTAAATTTTCTAGTTGTAAGGTTTTTGCAGTTTCGAATGGCTGGTTTTGATTGATTTTCGTTTCAAGCCATGTAATTTTACATTCAAGCTGGATTGTAACAAAAAAACAACCAAGTATTGTTTTTGTACCACTCGATTTCGGGAATTTTCAAACAAAACCTCCATCTAAAGTTGTGGTCGATATATACAACGTCGGTTTGAAAATTTTACGAATTTTGGTACGATTTTTTGGTACGATTTTGGTAGAGGGAGAATAGGAGAAAAAATCAATCTACAAATTATTCTAACACGACATTTTTGCTGGGTTTTTTTTGCAATTTTTAAGGTTGTTTTCGAAAATTGGCCCATTTTCTGGCGTGTCTGTAAAGTTTCAGATGGTTTCTGAAACCTTGCCTCATGATGAAATTAGAATTCACGAGAAGTCGCCTTATTGAAAATACAGAAATGAGTGTTGCAACAGCTGCAGCGCAGCTTTATTAATTTTTTTTTGCGAAAGTTTTGCCATATTACACAAACCAAATTTCCCCATTTCTGGAACTGTTCAAATGAACCTTGTGCATGACAAACATCAAGTATCCCGTGGGAATTTTCCGCATTGAGCTTTCGAATCGCAGCATCCAGAACCGAACGGAATATAAAGTCTGTATTCATATGAATATTTGCAAAGGTGTTTGAGATGAACAGTTTTTGCTGTTTCTCCAGCAGAAATTATCCTGCTTCGATGGGACTTCACTTTACTTTTTGCCTTTTATGGCCCCTAGCAACTGTCAGAAGCGAGTGAAATCGTGATGATCCGCACCGAAGCGATCGATCGATTCACCCCAGTCACTCATACCTCAGAGGTCTCATTTCCAGCCATTTTACTTCGAAATGCGTCAAAATTTTGCTGTCAAAATCGATGAGGATCCCCGTTGGGGCCTCGGCTGCCGAGGGCGACCGAGCGGCGATCATTAATAGAAAGACAATAGCTGTCATTTGCGCAATTACCCACAGAATTTGACGTTTTACCAAGATTGATGCCATCGAAGAGTAAAACGCAGGAAAATCTATATCTCAATAACCAGCTTTCCAGCCAGATGGCAGCAGCGGCTGGTTTTCGTGGCTTTTTTTGGTGATGTTGCTCCCTTATTCATGCTTGCAATGTTGAGTCTTTCCTCATTGATCATTGACGTTTCTTCTCGCACAATATACGATGCGCATAACAGTTATCCGAATTTATGAACCATACCTTTGATTTGTGGGTGCAGCGTTGAGAAGGCGCCACATTTTAAATGTTGCTCGATACAAATGTGTGAAATTTATTTTCATTTTCAAAATAGCAAGCTTGTTTGCCAGAATTTTCTGTTTGCATGCAGCGTGATCACTGTCGCTGAAATATTTTACCATTACAGACGGTCATTTTGCATTTGCGGTAACTAATGATGCATCAAGCGTACGTAATGCATTTGAAGTTTCGTGTCTTGCTAATGCCATTGTGCACTGGGTATCACAGGCTCTGTTCACACATTTTCTCTATTTCTATATGCATGTATGCTGAGGAGTTAGCATGTATAACAGATAGTTTCACAAGAATGTATTATTTTCACGATTTTTCTTCTATAATACCTTGTGCAAAAACAAAAAAGTTGCATCATGTTCTTCCATATAATTTAAAATGAATACCCATTCCATTCATACGCATAAAAATGGAAGGGATATCCTATTTGGAAACAAGTTATAGCTTCTAAATGGAATATGGTATACCGGGTGGTCCATATTTATCATGATTTATCAAAGATTTTTTTGGCATCATCTTAGATGTTGCTGTAATCGATGTCCGAAATCGTGTAATACTCCATTCACTTTTTTCAACAGGTGAATA
>JAQGAO010001717.1:0-22914 GCA_034697705.1 Ommatoiulus sabulosus | reverse complement strand
CAAATAATAATTTTTGCCTGACCTCAGCCTGACTTTTCTTTAAATTTTGACAAAGTTGCCTGACTTTGCAGGTCAGTAGCAACCCTGGAAATACGATGCAACGTATCAATCAATCAATTCGTGGGCAACTAGCCATATAAACCAGCCGCCAATACAAATTCAAAGAATTGAACTGAAGTAAGAGCATTCTCCTGAAAATGGGCTCGAGCCCCTTAGCATATGGCATTTGTTTGCTGACTGTAGGGTACTGAGTTTAATTGAAAAGTAAATTTACGAGAACCAAAAAAGCACCGATAAAAAAGACATTAACCGGCGACTGTCTCGATTAAAACCATTTTCTTGGGGGATAATTTTACTAAAACTTTCAAACCACGAAGAAAACACGTACCATCTCCACAACAACTCAATTTTTACAACATCACAGAGTTTAATAATGAACCGCATTCAATGAGCAAGTACAATTACCTTCTTGAGATTGGGGAGTTTCGGGAAACCTTTCAGGCTCGTCAAGCCGACATTTATTAAGCTGAGAGCTTCAAGATTTACAAACTCATCAGTGAGACCGACGATCGTCGTACTTCGACAGTTGTCCAGATTTAACTCCAGAATCTGCAATGAGAAATTGAATATAATGAGTAATGAGCAAATGGATTTTGACATTAAAATGCGAACTTCAACTTAGTTATTTTATTAAACGGGTAAGCAACTTTGCAACCAATGAACAGGTATGTTTTTGCAAGCTACTTTCAATCAATTTGCATCACGTGTTTAACAACAAACGATAAATAATTCATTCATTCAGACACCAATGCTCAGCAAAAAGATAAATATCTCGACAATTATAATACGTAACGAAATTAGCGTTTACTTAACGGGGAATTAAGGAGGCTATAAACATCAATACTGGACCGATGCCAGATTATACATAATATTCAAATCGAGAAATTTCTCCAGCGTTTGATTTATATTGTTGAACTTTTACAATACCACAAACCTCATTTTGTGAAATGCTTCTTTGGCACCACAGCATTTACTTTACTACTTCAGGCTAAGAAGTTTACTCGAACATACGTTAAGCTAGTTACACGCTGGAGAATATTTAAGACTAACCTTTTGTTGCTAATTGTGGCCAGTTAACATAACTCGTTACCTACATTGTCTAGATGCATGTAAGTTTACGTTTCCAGAAACAACTGGCAACCAATTAGCAACAGAAAGTTTTTGTTTCCTCCAGTGTGGACTTGGTGTAGGTGGAAGAATCATAGAGGAACTTCCTGTTGCTAATTGGTGGCCACTAATTTATGGAAACAGACTTATATGAAACAATTTATGTAATCAACTTTTAGCAATTTTCCTCAAAAAGTTTGTATCCTCCAGTGTGGAAACAGCTTATCATGTATCCAACAAAATAAAATTCCCAACGTCACTCGTCGAGAGGGCCCTAAACCATGCACCTATAATGTTAAGAAATTTTAAAACCACCTCCTTAAACCAACTGGGTTGCCACCACATTTGAAAAATCGACTTGCCTGACTTTTGTCCATTTTATTCTCATTTTTGCCTGACTTTTCATACAATTTTGACAAAGTTGCCTGACTTTGCCTGACTTCGCAGGTCAGTGGCAACCCTGCAACAATTAGTACTCTGGAGAGATTTTTCCTTCCATCATAGATATAATTAACATTTGATTCAAAACTCCACTTTTATTTGTGCAAAATCTAAAACTGAATCCTCGCGCATTCCATAAATTGGAACATTCGCGGATCCCACGAAATGGAACGTTCCCGCATTATATAAAATGATACGTGTTCGTATTTTATCACAATCCGAATCATTATTCAATATTAACAACAACAATTTAACTGAGAAATCAGAGGAATTTGAGCTTCGAGAGGAAAAAGCTGATGACGCGAAACAACAACGGATGAAACAATAGTTTTTCAGTACTTTTTAAATTGTCTAGCATCGAGAGAGCATTTTCCAGAAAATTACGCGAAGTTCTAGGCGCATTTCACTGGTATATTGGCTGAAATTTTGAAATTCATGGGGTTCAAAGTAGTTATTCGTAAAATGGCGCCATCTAGTCTCGATCAACAAAAAGAAAAAAAAAGTGGCCATACTTCGATCATGGCGGAAAAACAAATCAGGTTTCTGTCGAGGGCCGCGTCGCAGGGACATCACGGCCGACATTTTCCAACAAAACAATTAACGTTTTTCGGGACGGTGTTCCGCATATTCCCTAGTTTTACATTTTCATCTAATTTCCACGAACGCATTTCTCCTCCCCAGATGTAGTTTTCCAAAAGGCGCTGCGCAGAAGGGTGAAAAAGTAGGTCGAAACGGCGCATCCAGCCATTACAATAAATGCGAGCATCCCGCACGCTACGTCGCCGTTCGTTCGTTGTCCGTGCTCCGTCGCCTACGAGCTAACCGTTTAAATTAAATGCGAAAAACCGACTCGAAAGCCCGAGCAGAAAAATCTCGAAAAAATGAGGTTCGTAATTGCATTTTATACGAGTTTAAAACAGGGTTGAAAAACGAGGCCTTTCGTCAATGGCGTCGATGTTGTGCATGGAACAAGATGGCGGACGTTCTTTTTAACCCCCCCCCCTTTTATTATTCCTATTTTTCCCCCTGACTCTAGCATTTTTTAAGAAAACCGAACTTAAATTTGATTTTTTAAGAGCCAATAAAATATCGACCATCTAAAACGATTGTCGTTTTTTTTCACGAGTTACTAGACGTTGACTCCGTACACGAAGCGCTAATGGCCACGACATTGGCATAGGCGTACAAGGCCACCATGCTGAATCGCCCCCATTAAAGCCACCCAGAAATTTTGCTCTTTAAAAACGACTCTCGATCTTTACGTTAAAATCTTCAAACAAATCACCATTCCCAGTGAAAAAAAAAAATCAAAATTTAAAAAAAATAAAAGTAAAAAAAAATCGCCAAATCGAAAGAAGAAAAAAAATCAGGAAAGTGGGCGCAACATGGCGGCAAACGCTTCTGCTCGGCACGTTTCCAAGCCCGGATAATAATCGACGTAATCGCATCACCGGTTCGAACTTGGAACGTAAAATTTAAACATTTCATGATTTGGCGATTTTCTCGTCATCTACGAACATGTCACATTTCGCATTTGCCGTCCGAAAAAACCGTTCCGAGCCGCAAACTCGGTGCATTTACAACGCACGACGCGGCCATGTTATTTCTATACGCGTTCGTATACAAAAAAAAAAATAATCGAGAGACTACTTGTTTCGAATCTGTCGAACGAAAGCTCATTTCCAAACAGCTAAATCTCACGTTCGAAAGATCGCATTTCCGTGATCGTCGCGTGTTCAAAATCAAAAAATGTCATCGTGGAAGATGAAGACAATAAAACGAACCCTATACGTATTACCTTCACCGTCCATCTTTTCAGATTTGAGATTCGACACGACATAATTTTAACCTGCCACGAGCTTAGTTTCGAGCTCGTCGGGAAGGAATACCCGCTGGAAACCGTTCATAATTTCCGACGAATATTATTAAAAGGCACCAAGATGTCAGTACCAGAGCTGAATTTCTTCAAGAGTACGTCTCAGCCATTTTGCAACACGCGCCACTTCAACGCCGCCTCTCGTAGGGAGTAGTACGAGAGGCGAATTAAAAATCATTAAAGAACGGTGGGTGAAAAAAAAAAAAGCCAGCAGCGAAATAAAAAAATAAAGCAGCCTCGATATAAGAAAAGCGTCTCGATGGCGGTTTCATTTAAACGCTGCGAGCCAGCAGCAAATCAGCCAAAGAGCTCCACTCTAGCAATGGCGCCATGTTTGCCTTTACCCCGTAGCCAAACAACTTTGCGGACATTGAAAAAGACGTAGCCTGAAAAATCGCCGCCAGAAAAGCCGCATCTCGTTCGATATTCCCCACCTCTTCGACCGCCAAAAATACCTCGAGAAAAGGCGAGTCGAAATGGGAGAAAACGAAACGATTTGGTGGGGACATTTTCAACAGGACCCCCACTGAACCGGTGTTTGTCATTGAGCACATGTCAGCGTTCTAGCCAACGACCATTGGGGAAAACTCGATTATCAAACCGTTTTAAAAGCTAGTAGAAGGCTAGTAGGAAGGAATAGAAAATACAACCTGCGAAGGATTCCTTCCTCTTTTTTCTAAAACGATGCGTTTCTCCATGTTTTCTCCCGCTGCTGCTGCTGCTGCTTCTTCTTCTCGTTGCTGCTGTATGGGAGCCAGAATTGTAGCAATTGTGAAACCGATGCTAGCCAGCGCACAAATAAGCGCCCAAAACAACGAAAGACGAACGAGCGAGCGAATTGCGCCCTAGAGGGGTCGCGCTATTCACCGCCAATAAACCCACCAATGGCGGAGCGCGCATACAGCGAGCCGATTCGAATCGCCCAATGGCGAGCCCGCCATCGAGCCCTGACGTCACGCGCCCAGGAGTCACCTCTCATTGGTCGAGAAGGGGAAACATGGAATTGGCGCGCCATTTTTTAATGACGTTGTCTTTCCTCCACGCTGCGTGCTAGGGGGGCCATTCGAAAAGGACGTCCTCAAAATTTGGACTTCCATCCCCACTCCACATTGTGTCCGGTCAATTAGGACCCCCTCCCCCCATTCGGACGTGCGACACTTTTAAAAAAAATTGTAATCGAAAAATTTGAAAGTTTTGAAAATTTGTACTCAGAAATCGTACATTTTGTACCGCATTGTGTCCGGTCAATTAGGACCCCCTCCCCCATTCGGACGTCCGAAACTTTAAACAAATTGTATTCGGAAAATTTGGAAGTTTTGCAAATTTGTACTCAGAAATCGTACATTTTGTACCGCATTGTGTCCGGTCAATTACGACCCCCTCCCCCCATTCGGAAGTGCGACACTTTAAACAAATTGTATTCGGAAAATTTGGAAGTTTTGCCAATTTGTCCTCAGAATCTTTTGGAAATTTGGCTGTACTCGAAACCAGTTGAAAGTGTTGAAGATTTGTTTGTACTCGGGCCCTCGGGGAAAACGTGGCAAATTTGTCCTCGGGACAATTTCAAAATTTGGAATCCTAACGTGTAAAACTTTGTAAACATGACATCGGAAAAAGTTGAAAATTTGGCGAGTATATGCTCGAGAAAAATAAACATTTTGCAAATCTGTTCTGGGAAAATTTGAAAGTTAGCGAATGGACCCTGAGCTATAAGTTCTCTTGACTTTTCCAGGTTTTCAAGGACTAGAGGTGTCACCCCGTTTACCGACTTTTGAAATTTTGGGAACTGATTTTATTTGGCTTTTTTATTATCGAGTGGACGTCCGAGTTGGTCATGCAACCCACCCTCCCCCTGTCCACATTGTGTACGTGACTCAACCTATCCCCCCTACCCCCTACACGAGGAAGTCCTTTTTGAATGGCCCCTAGGATAAAATGGACGCGGAAGAAAACTGGTTAGGATCGAAGCGATTTTAAGCCTAGATTTTTAAAAAAAAAAACGTCAAATAGTCGTCCATTCACGTAGATTTTGTAATAATCTAACGCAAAAAACGTATTAATATTATTCGATCTTACGCTGTATCGTTCTTAGATATTAGATATATACCAATAAGTTTGGCATTTTTACCAGCCAGAGCAAGAGAACTGCACGAGGAAATATTCGTATACTATAGACTATTGTATATACATGTACGTAGTACAGTATACATGTACAGTATAAACTCGGAAGTAAAGCTGGTTCAGGATTTTAAGCCTAGATTTGAATTTCGCCTATTTAGCCTTACTGCAAAAATAAAACGTTTGCGGGTTTACCATAAATTTCATTTAGAATCTGTTTAGAATTAGGACTATACTAATAAGTGCAATGTACTAACTGTATTTAGCCTCTAAAATGTGCCATTCACGAGCCCCTATTCGAGTACCCCTTTTAAATCCTATCGCAGATTCAGAAGTGACACGACACAAAGACAGTAATACCACCTGAGTAATACTACAAATGGACCTCATGCAGATTTCGTCAGCACGCCTTTATCACGTGACATTTCATTCCTCCCATCGGCCATAAAAAGATCACGTGACGTAGCCCCGTACGTCACTCAGCATATAAGGTCCATTCAGCAAAACGACACAAAGTTTAGGCCAAATGACAGCGATGTTACTTTATTTTACCATGCATTATTATTGTTATTATATTATCACCCTTGAATTACGATGCATTAAAACTTGCCTTTGAATAAAAATAAAAAAATGTTGAGATGCTGTACGTGTCATTTCTGAATCGGGGGATGGGGAGGGGGAAGGAGTGCGATAGTTTACATTTAGCGTTATATTGTAATTATGCATTCCAGAAGTCACGTGGTTAGCCCTACTACAGTAGGCTAAAACTTAAATCTCTTGAACTCTGAAGGGGTAAGGATAAGAAGGTGCAAATTAGGCGAAAGGGCTTTAGGGGGAATCCCAAGTCTAAATTTGGACGAACATTTGCGACCAAGGAGATGTAGGTCGCCTTTGTTCCGCTTCCTATTTGGTGCAAGTTTGAGTCAAATTAAAGAGCAATTACTGTAAAGCAGTGTTTAAATCTGCCATGTTGCATTTAAACGGAAATGCGTGCACTATCGTAACTTCCATCTATGGTTAGTATTTACACGTGTTATTCCGTTATACTTGAAATTACAATCGAAACCATTACATGAAAAATCTACTAGGTTTGCCTCAAAATAAATATTCCATGTACTTTACTTCCCACAGATCATTTTTCTCCACCAAGCACAAAATCTTCAACCACTGTCACATTTCCACATAAGCTAAAAAATATTCCAATACTATTATTTAAAATGGTAATCTAAGTGAAGTTGCATACATTTCACTCGGCTTACCATTTCGAGTTATCTGTAGGCTATATACTGTAGTTGATTTACAGTATATATATTTTTGGGATACCACCCTTTTTAGAGCAAATATGTCATCAGTGACATTCTCCCCCCTCCCTCCCCCCCCTCCACATAAAATCGATCAAGGATTTTACTTTGAAATTTTATATAAAAATATATTGATAATTAAGTTTTAAAAAAACCAATATTAAATGAAGCAATTGTTTTTATACAAATATGAGCTCGTAGGTATATAATTGACTCATTGTATAATTTTATACCTAACTGTATCAATTTTAAGTGTAGGAGGCATGAATTTGAATTTTTTCTCCTTTTAGCAGCCTCGTGCCACCTTGCATTTGTTGTCCCCTCGAGTTTCCAATTTCCCCCAACAGTATTGTTCACTTTTGGAATCATTGCTGCTGTAAACAATCCAATAAACAAGATTGTTTAGCCTCAAATGAACGGCTGGTGAAAAACTTTTACTTCGGTGGAGAAAAATTGTTCGAGTATATAAGCATTATTTATTTTTAAAAAGTGTTAAAACTACAATATTGATCAAGTTAGAAATTGTAGAAGCAAATTTCCAGAAATACACTTACTTGGAAACAATATAGTTTTAATTCTATCGATTGTAGAGTCCTCTTATCGTGTATCTACTTTTCCTCCCAGGTTTAAAAATTCGTCCTATGTTACGTTTATTTTAAACCAAAAATTGGCAAATATATGAAAACGTCATAGAATGCGACGTGACAAAGATAACATTTATTTTTGTTAAAAAAAGTAACGAAGAAATGTTGCCAATTTTTAAACCTGATTGAAAACGTGGACAATGAACATCGAGTACCGGTAAGTAATATTTATCTCAAACGTTGTTTTTGAAATGTTTAGCATGCATTTACGTTTCACGGCCACCTGCCAATGAACCTTACAAGAAACTACGGAAATTCGTTAATTTATTCGTGTCATTTTTCTTAAAAAAACTTATCCAAAGGTGGCTACCGTAATTATCCCCATTGGCACTTTATACAATGGTCATCCCCGAGCGCGAGTTTTGCAAAATTGCTAATTTTCCGAAAATCTATTCGGATTCAAACTTTAGCGCCACCCTACGCGCGTGCCGATCCCATCACGTGATTCGGGAGCCATGTTTGTAGAAGCTAGACGCAGCAGCAGCAGCAGCCGCCACCCCAAAAACTAGGAGAATTTTTTCAAACGGAAAAATCTTAGTTAAACATTTTAATTCCGCTTACCCTCGTCGTTCAATACTCTCTCGGCGAGGAATTGTTTTTGTTTTGGTTTTTTTTTTTGGAATTTTTGTCATCATTTTAAATTTTTTATTGTTCGAACGTAATTCTCTACGTCGTTCCATATTTTCCAAGTCCGCCATTTTGGATCCGCCTTTTTCGTCTTTGTCTTTTCTCTCAAATAATCCCGTTTTTTCCGACTTATTTTCCGGTTCAAATTCAGGCACGACTCGCGAAGAAACGAACGTAATTACGGATAAAGATGCGTAGAATAGAAACGAAGATTTAAATATATCCTTTGTCGTAATTAGGTAGACGCGCGTACGTTCGTAGGTCGATGTTGCTCCGCCATCGTCACCGACTCGACTAAATAAGCTCATGCTAGTACTAGTGTTGTCCTTCTCTCTCTTTCTCTCTGTTGCTCAGTCTCTCTGCTCTGACTAGCTAGCTGACTCTGCTCTCAACTGCTGAAGCAGCAACCTCTCGTTTGCCCGATATCTCTCTATTACGCCAGCTAAGCGCTCAGGATTTTTAACCCGTTCCCGCAAAGTCTGGCAAAATGTTGGCCGGAAATTTTCGGACGTTCTTTATTCGAAAAAATTGCCCCAAATTTCGCTGATAATTTCGATATTTTTGGGGGCGAAAATACGAGCACAGAAACGGAGGACAGTATTTATGGCCTCGTCCTTTTTCAGCAGTTCCAGAGACGCCGCCATGCTCGCAGCGCCACCGCGTGGCACTTTGTGGGTCCGTTGAGTGCGCGTTAAGGCACGTTTACAGGGTGTCCCCAAAGTCCGTTTCGTATACCGACTTTTCATGGAGTCCGAAAGCCTTCGTATTTTTTTTTCTTTTCACATTATGCAAATTGTAGAGGGTGTTCAAAATTCTTCGTATTTTGTGAGACTTCTTATTTTTAAAGCGCTATAGTGTGCTAATTGTCTAGGGTGTCCAAAAGTCTCCATTGTCTAGTTGTACAGGGTGTCCAAAAGTGCTTTTATTGATTTTCCATGTTGTGCAGGCTGTCCAGAAGTCTCCATGTTGTGGCCAATGTGCAGGGTGTCCAAAATTCCCTATATTTTTTAAAAGTCCTCGTTGATTTACCAGACTGTATTGCACCAATTTTACAGTGTGTCCCAAAATCTCCCCATTTTTTTGCGAGTCTTTTTATTGCTTTTTTTCATATTTTACTAATTTTACGGGGTTCCAATAGTCTCCATATTGTGCTAATCGTACAGACTGTCCAAAAGCATCCATATTGTTTTTCCATATTATGCTAATTTTTATACAGGGTGTCCAAGTTTCCCGCGTTGTTTTTCCATACTGTGGCAAGTGGACAGAGTGCGCAAAAATCATATTTTATAAAAAAAATCCTCGATGATTTTCCATATTGTGCTAATTGTACAGGGTGTCCAAGTCTCCCCGGCGTATTTGTACTGTATTCTGTGTCTATTGTACAAAGTGTTCAAAGTCTCCTTTATATTGTACCAATTGTGCAGGAAGTCCAAAATTCTCCATATCGCCTCAAATAGCCAGATTTGTCAAAAATACATAGTAGTCAATTTTTGTCCACAAAAAATAACATTAAATACTAAAAAAAAGTATTTAAAAATATTGCCCGAATTTATACGACGATTAATACAAAACCAATACTCGAGATAATACAAAAACATCACGAGTCTATTGAAAAAAGATTAAGTTTAGGCAAAAATATTTATATTAATGTATTAAATTTATTCAAAAGCTACAACAACCACAAAAAAACTATTTGAAACATACGCGCAAAAATATTGCTCCAACTTTATTTTACAACGGGAAAAATACCGCTCGAATTTCTAAAATAATATTAATAAATTTGACAAAAATGACACATCCAAAAATAGTTAGTTATCCGATACTTGTAAAATTATTTAAAAATTGCGCATGCGCAACGACTATAGAATTCGGTAAAAGTGAATTAACCAGATTCAAACTATACGAAATTGTTTTACTGAAATTCAAGATCTTGGTCATCGTCTTTAAGGTATCGTCTGTCGCAGCCGTCTAAATAATTGATTTTCGGGATAAGAGCAAATTTAATACTATTTCTCAGTAATCTTTTCTCAAACTGTTCGGGCAGCCTTTCAAATCCAAATACTCCAATCTGTAGTGAGTTTTCTCCGCGAAATGGCGTAAAATAATTATGATAATTTGTTGTTATTATAATCTTTGTATTCATTGGAATATAACATTTTAATACGAAACATATGTTAGACATTTTGTCCAAAATATGGCATAATTTATACTCTCGTATATAAACACACAACTGTTATAAGTTCGAAAGTTCATAAATAATATATTTATCGTTGATAAGTTTAAAAAAAAAAAATCCATTTTATTAAATCTACGATATATGTTCGTTAAACGTTGACAAAAATATTTTTCACGCGTAAAAAATTATCTCGGAGCGTGGGTACATTTTGTAAACTCTTACAGTTTATATCATTTTTATTACGTATTAGTATTATTATTATATTAACCATTAGCATATATTTATATTATTAATTATTAACAGATATTTTTCATTAATAATTGTTATCATACGTGTATATTTATTATTATCACATGTATTTATTGTAATTTTGTATTATTTATTATAGGCCTATATTATTAGTTGTATACAGCATATTAAATAAAATGCTCGTGTACATTATATTATCTATATACACAATTTTATATAAAAGTATACAAATAATATACAGTAGAAGGAAATTATACGTACAGACAAAGATATCCGCACCTAGCGCATGAAATTCACAATTCGTAGTTATGGAAAATAATGTATTACAGTTTCTGATTGCAGTTCGTATAATGAAGTAGCACAAAATTGATTTTCTCCCCTGGTCATCGCGTGCTCTTCCTAATTACTTTTCTAATTTGCAATAATTTGGAATTGGATAAGTAACTTGGCAATGGCGTCAAAGCTAATTCTATAGATGGCAATTGTTGTTGCCAATAAGATTTAAAAGTTCCAGATCCGGACTTCCTTTCAAAAATGTCAATCCTCCCTAAGCTTATTCGAGCATTGATGACTTTCAACTGATATTTTCAAACAAATTCATTTTTAACAACATGCACAAAACATGTCGACATGTTACCATTTTGAGTTCAAATTTTACATCCTCCGCGGACTAAATACGTTCGATGTCCGTGGAACCGTGTGTTTGTTTTTCGTTCTTTTTCAGCCATCCTTACATACTGTATATATTACATGCTGGTCCAATCTAAATTTCGTCGTCTGCACAAAAAGAATGATATCATCATTGACGCAAAAATGTGCTCATTTTAAATCGAAATATTTCTACGCAAATTAGGTTAAAGGTTAAAGTTAACGAGGATCAAAATCGAAGGGCATTCGCTCGAAATCTAGCCAATGGCAAACCCCAGGCTTTCATTAATAATGTCGTCTATTAATCGCTCTTGATTAGGCCTGGTTTTCCTAGATTAATGATGAAATAATCCGGTAATGATGAAATTTCAACGATCGTCTATGTACAGTTATATATGCTCGAAACGTAACGATAGCGTAATGATGCGACGTATCATTAAAAGTTGTCATTACTGACAGTACGCGGAAACGAATTTCTAGGCAAAAATAGTGTCATTTCAAATGATGGTGTAAGAGTGAAATGTAACGAAAGCGAATGACGCGACATTTTTGGTGGTAATGTCATTATACATGTATAAGTGATGGCATTAGTAAACAACGTGTACAGATCGTTTTATAGTTGAAAAGGAATGAAAGCGTAATGACGCGATATTTTTGGAGATACGTGTAATGTCATTACAGTCGATTACATATATAGTGGACGTATAAGGGACCCTTTAATTTCAACACTTAAAAAATAGGCGAATTTTTAATTGACAAAAAACCCGAAAAACGGACATTAAATCGAATAAATTCAAAAGTTTACAAAAAAATTGTCACAGTAATTTCATTTTCAACTTCCCTGACTTTTCCCTGCAGGTTTCTAAGCAAATTTCCCCAACCAATGACAATTTCAAAATTAGCATGGGCCAATGTTATCCACGTAGTTAGCCATGTAGAAAGTTTATCAAATTTGTACTCGGAAAAGGTGGAAAATTTTGAAAATTTGTCCTCGGAAAAGGTGAAACATTTTGCAAATTTTACTCTGAAAAGGTTGAAAATTTGCCCTCAAAAACTGCGAAACATATTTCAATTTGCACTCGGAAAGTGTCGAGAATGTTGCGAATTTATCCTCCGAAATTGGTACTGGGAAAATGTTAAAAATGTTGCGACCATATTCGCGACATTTTTACAAATTTCAGAACCCATACCACGTGAAAACATTAAATTTGGATCGTAACCTCATTCTTTCCTGACTTTTCCAGGTCTGGGGGAATTAAGAATTTGGAAAATGCACCTTGAAATTCATTTCCATTCGATGTTTAATAACGAAACTTTAATACCTGCATGCGCGTGAACTTCTCTCTTCTTTCGCGAATTTGAATCCGAGTCGTTTATATAATAAGAAGCGCCATCTAGCGCCGCAAAAACCTGAGGGGCGCAATGGCTCTCATTGGCACATTAAAGCGCGCCGGCACCTTTGAAGTCAGGATGCCAGCCGTTATGCAGCGCCCCCGAAAACGAAAAATATCTTACACTCGCTATGCGCAGTTATACGCAGTAAGGCACGTTAGAGCTTATTGGCTCAGCATTTATCCCTCCGTTTGAAAGGAGAAAAAAAACATCTATCTGCAGGGTAGCACCCACGTCTTATTGGATTCACAGAGCGCGCGTCACGTCACAACGAGGAGGATATGATACTCCTTTCCAACGGTGGGCTCCGGAATGAGCCAATCAGCGATTATGCGAGACGCAAAACGTCGTGGCATCTTGATAACGAATTGAAGTAAACGTAAAATAGGAATTACGAAATTCATATTTTTTAAATTTTCCACTTTATACATTCATCGAAAACTTCATCTTTTACCAGTTACATTTAAAAAATGTTACATTTAAAATGAAATCGTGAACAATTTATGCGGCAAAATTCACTTTTCATAGCGATATGTAATGTAGCGACTATTATTAATTTATATTATACTAATTATTAGGTAAAAGAAGGTGCTATCTGCTCGTTAATAAATTAAGATTACTGAAAAGCAACCAGTTTTCTCAATTTATTATTCGTTCATCGAACCCCCACGGTCCACTTTAAAAGTGACACGACTCAACATTTTTCTTTTTGAAATAAAGAAAGTTTTAAGTGCAACTACTTTCATTGATCCGAATCTCAGATTTGTCGTCCGTCACCTTCTTAAACCGGATATTAAAGATTTTGAGTCGTAACACAAATTCACATTTCAAATAGCGTTCGACGCGATCGATCGAAGAAAACAAAATTTTGTTCTAATATGATGGGCACGAGGTACGTGTTGTATTACATTTTTATTAGTATTTAAACGAGCTCAAAAACTCCAGTAATAAATATCAAATATACAACAAAAACATTAGCTATTTAATCTTAGCTATTTAAGACGCTTTCGTTACTCGATTCGAGTAAATTTCATCACTCAAAATCATAGTGGTATTGTTTAAAATAATTTCATATCCTATTATAAAGCTTCAGTCATTTTAGAGATCTAATACATCACCGGGTGGTTTCGGATTGAAATACAAATCGAGATTAGATTCCGTGAATTCTTCCAGATGAGCCGGCTTCCAAATCGGACTATTATCACGATCGACGAGCACTGAAATTAGAAAATTAGATTATTTATGAAATAATTAAAAAATATGAACTTGAATTTTGAAATTGAACAAATCTTGCAATTTGAAAAAAAAAAATCCACTCGCATGCGTATTAATGAATTTTTTCATATATATTTATCTTTTAAATAATATTTGAATTTATAATACATAATATGTATGAAAAAAATAAAATAAATACGTATGAAAAAAAAATTTAAAAAAGGCAATTGAATTTATGAAACAACCAAATTTAGTCATTAAAAAAATATACAATAAATATGAAAAAAATCCGAAAAATTTCACTCGAAATGGCTCGTGCAATTCATATATTTGTTTATTTTTTAAAAATTTTGATTCATTAGTCGATGCTACGAACTTACCGGCTCTTACGCCCTCGTAGAAATCGTGATATTTCAAGAAATTCTGTATGACTTTATATTCCATCTCCAAACAGCTTTTGAAATCTAAAGTCGCTCCCTCGCGTTGCAATTTAAAAGTCACTTTTAACGACGTCGGAGACTGAAAATACAACGAAAATATGTTCTAATGAGTGAAAATTTGCTTAAACTTAAGGCGAATAGAAATACTCGGTGCGAGGTATTTATGGACATACTGTACTTTAGTGTCCCTCCACAGATTTCATATTCAACTTCCCTGACTTTTCCAGGTTTCCAAATTTCCCTGACTGATGACAATGTCGAAACGATCGTATCGACCCAGGACAATATCAATTTTTTTTAAAAATGTAAGTAGGAAAAACTTGAAAATTTGTATTCCGAAAGGTTGAGAATCTTTTAAATTTGTCCTCGGAAACTGTTGAAAATTTTGCAACTTTTTCCTCGGAAACAGTTGAAAATTTTGTAAATTTGTGCTTGGAAACTGCTGAAATTTTTGAAAATTTCTCCTCTGAAATCGTCGCAAATTTGTACTGGGAAAATTTTAAAAAGTTTGAAAATTGGCCCAGAAAAAGATTTCCATTTTCAGATGAATTTCATCGTTTTTTTTCTTTCGAAAACTGTCTTTTTTATTTGGGGAAAAAATGTCAGAAAAATCAATTTTTACGACAATTTTAGAATGCATATGCAAACAATGTCACTTCTATAAGTTCTTGCAATTCAAACTAAATTTCGACGCATAAATTAATGCTCAGACTAAAAAAAAAATTTGGCTTAAAATGAAGATTGTGTCAGTTTGCATTTCTCTTTTCGTAAAAATAAATTGCATCATCCATACTTAATTTATAAATCATTTACCATTTTACTTAGAGTTTCCCTTTGCTTCATGGCCCAATCCGAGCCATCTTTTTCCAGTTTCCGCAAGATTTCTTCCACTGAATTTCCGCTAAACGCCGAGTCGATTTTCTCCAAAACGGGCTGAAGCACAAACTCTTTAGATTTTCCTTCCAAACTCTTAAAAAATCAGAAACTTTTGTCAATATTTACGTAAATCGAGACTCCGTTTCTTCGAAATTATTAATTTTTTATCTAAAAAAAAACACATTTTTAAACCTTTTTGGTATATTCATCCAGGACTGAAGATAACCGAGATGCATCTTTCGAGTCTTCCAATTCCTTCTTTAAATCTTCGAGCTAAACGTATTCAATTTTTACAAAAATTACGGACAAATTTGTATTCCCATACAACGTGACGCGATGCAACTTACTTTGGCAGTTTCACAGAAATGCGTCGCGATTCCCGCCTTTAGCACGTCCACTCCGGTCAGTCTGAATCCCGTGAGGGCCAAATACATTCCCAACTGACCGCGCAAACGAGGGAGGAAATAACTACCACCCACATCCGGAAATAAACCTATATAGAAATATTCAAAAACAATTAATTTTTGTAAAGTTTAAGATAAACCATAGGAGTATCAAATTTTAAAAAAAAAACATAAAAAAAGCATAAGAGTTGAAAAATAAAACTATGACACATTTAAAAATCTTAAATATCTTAAAAAACCTAAAAGCCCTTAACGTACCTCAAAAAAGTTTTAAAAAAAACCTAAAAAGTTCAAAATAAAACTATCGATGCCTTTAAGAAACACAAAAAACCTTAAGAAATTCTAAAAAAATCAACAAATTAAAATGAAAAATTATCAATGTATCAAAAAAAAAATTAAAAAATCGACAAATAACATAAACAAATTAAAAGCGAAAGAGTCGAAGCTTTTAAAAGACTTAAAAATATATTAAAAATAAATTAAAAATAAATAAAAGATATATAAATACAACAAAAATTTAGAAATTTATTAAAATTTAGCACAAAAACTCTCGTACAGAAAGAGAAATTTTTTACAGTTACGGAAACCAAATATTCATTGAAATATTTATAATTTTTGATTTTGTTTTTGATTTTACTTACCGATGGCAGTTTCAGGCATCGCAAACAGAGTTTTATCAGAAGCCACTCTGTATTTACCGTGAACCGATAATCCTACGCCCTATTTGTGATATATGAACAAATTTAATAAAATTTAAAAATGATTATCATAATTATTCATATTTTTTTTGCTCTAAATTTATAAAAAAAAACAGGAACGGACTTTCCATTTGAAGAAATAATGAACAATTAACTTACGCCGCCCATTGCTATGCCGTGTATTAATGCCACGAAAGGTATTTTATACGTTCCTATAATGTGAGAAAAAGAATAAATATAAGTTTATATACATCATGACGTATAATTAATACAATTAATAATATTTATAAAATTCTGCTTCACAAACAAGAGCATGAGACAATTGCAAATTTGTTTGATGCCAAATGCTATGAATATACAGCATATTGAGTTTTATGAAAGTAAAATTGGCATTTTTTTTTCCAAATTTGTATTTGACAAGTTTTTTGCTTAAATTGTCAGTTTTTTTTGCTGTGAAAAATGTGAAAAAATGTGAACGAAATTTGTTAAAATGTCTATTAATGAGTTAAAATTGAGACGTAGTATAAAAAATAAACCAATTGTGATTTATGAAAATATTTTCATCCATTTTGTTTAGAAATTGAATTTGAAAAAAATGTAAAATTAATTTAGAAATTTAATAATTTCATATTTCAAATTATCGCTCAAATTTCGGTTGCTCGGTTCTGAAAAATACTAAAAATATACGGGTTGAAATGCGAGTATTTATTTTCAATATTTTCGAAATTTTTCTGAGAAATAATTGGTAATTAAACAAATTTGCTTCGTCAAAAGTTTAAAACTAATAAGGGAATGAAAACTCACGAGATTAAGTTTAAATTTGAAAGACTCGCCAAAAATGTGTCGGTCAAAAACCAATAAAATTTGGCCTAAATTTGTACCCCATTTTTTGGGCTTACAGCATACCGCAAAAATAAAACTCTCCAGCTTTTAAAACTGATTTGGTTCGTAAAGACGAAAGTGTAATTCGTTAAATTAAGATAAAGTCCAACCTATTAAGTAGTTTAATTTGTATTCCTCTTTGAAGAAATCCTTGGCCGTTGGATCGCCTTTTTTCCCGGCTTCCGTTACGGCTATAAAATTAAAAAACAAAATAACAGAAAGACGTAAAAATTAATCTTATCAACGGCGGTAATAAAAGCGTATAGTTCTACGTATTTAATAGAAATTAAAATACAAATAAAAAGCGCCGACCTCTGATGTCTCCTCCGGCGCAAAATGCTTTTTCGCCTTCTCCGCTGATAACGACGAAGGACAATTCGGATTCCCAGGCCTGAAAATTAAATCAAAAATCAAACTTTTAACTTTTAATTAATTCATGACAATAAATAAAATGTGCTTTTTGGAAGCAAATCCTGGTGATAATGTTACTTCCTCGTTTAAGATGAACTTAGCTTCACCAGGCCTGCTTTTGATCAAGAATGGGCCTGTTTTCGTAGTTATTTACCTGGCTTTGTTCAGGTATTTAATTGTTATTAACTAGCTTTTGATCAGTTATTTACCTGGTTTTGATCAGTCATAATGCCAGTTATTTAACAGCATCTGATCAGATATTCGTATGTTATTTACAACTTATTAACTTGTTTTTAGTCAGTTATTTACCACTTATTTTACCACTCTTTGGTTAATTATTTACCAGCAATTGATCAGACTAGATTTTGGTCAATTACATACCTGTTATTGACCATTAATGAGTGGTCAATTACTAGTTTTTGGTCAGTTACTTATTACCTAGCTGTTATCCACTAGCTTTTGATCAGTTTTTACCTACTTTTGCTCAATTATTTACCTGTTGTGTTCAAGATAATTACCTTCAACTGTGGATAGATGGTTTTAATCATGTTGAGGTTGAGCGCGTTTAGCGCTTTGGGTCTGCTTAATTTCACGAATCCTTTATTCGTACATTTTTGTAAAACCACTTCGACAGAAGATGCGCTCGTTGTCATGGCTCTCTGGGGTAGAATTTCATCGAATTTATTTTGAGAATCATGGATCATGAACCTCGACTTAACTAATCAAAACACAAATCACGTTTATACTCACGGCTATCTGCATAAGTCTCGCGTTCATATTTTGTTATTATTAATTAAATTGCTAATAAGTTAAATTATAAACTACTCAAAAAGATCCTAAAAATCGAACGAATGAACACAGTTTTATACTGTGGAATGAATTTTGCGTGAAATTTCCAGAATGACCCTAAATACGAAGGCGCTTTTGCTAATGGCTTTCAGTGCCTTTCAAGGGCGGGAAGTTTAAATATAACAACGGAACAAAGTTCGTAAGGTTGAGAAATAGAGTTTACTGTACATGTATAAGTTTATCAAAACGAATTTGGAGAAAATACTTTTGATTTTATCAAAATTAATCTTATTTTTCATGAAATTATAGGGTTTTTCAGTGAAATTCTATAATTCGGATAAGTAGTCTTTTTATTGCGAAAATGGAAAACAGCGTAGATTTTGAAAAATTACAGGCGTTAGTTTTGCTAACATTATACAATTTCTATTTTTAAACAAATCGATTTTCTAGAAAAAAAAGTTGTAACCATTGGAGAAAAACAATTTACTATTTGAGAAAATATTATTCTTTTGCATAATAAAATGCAAAAGTCTTTTTAAATATAAATTAGGTAAAATAGGTTTTTTTAAAATTTAATTCTTAGTAGTTAAAGTTTGGAGAGAAAAATAATTTTACCATAAATGGCGTCCTTTTTTCGAGAAATTTGTATAGGCATTGAAAAAAAAATTGAAATTTTTAGATCAATATCATTTTTTTAAAAAATTAAAACTGCATAATGTTTAGAAAAAAAATGCAGGATTGATGCGAAATATCTACAAAATGTGTAACTTGATTAATCAAAGAAAATATAGGGTTCCCCCAGAAATTTCATTTAGACCTTCCCTGACTTTTCCAGGTTTTAAACAAAAATTTCCCTGACCAATGTCAACGTCAAATATTGACATATTTTGCAAAATCGACACAGGCAAATATTTTGCAAAATTTACTAATGACAATAGTAATACAATTTTCTATTCAGACAAAATTAGAAAGTTTTGCAAATTTATCCTCGAAAAACGTGGAAAATTTTGTAAATTTGTCCTCAGAAAACGGTGAGAATTTTGTAATTTTGTCCTCGGAAAACGTGGAAAATGTTGCAAACTCGTACTCGTAAAACGTGGACAATTTTTGCAATTTTGCCCTCAGAAAACGTGGAAAATAATGCAACTTTGAACTCGACTACATTGAATTTCCTTGACTTTTTTAAAATAAGTCATTCTTCCTTGACTTCTCCAGACATCTTCAAGTTCCCTGACTTT
This sequence comes from Ommatoiulus sabulosus, assembly GCA_034697705.1. Classification (NCBI taxonomy): domain Eukaryota; kingdom Metazoa; phylum Arthropoda; class Diplopoda; order Julida; family Julidae; genus Ommatoiulus; species Ommatoiulus sabulosus. The sequence goes on along the minus strand of JAQGAO010001717.1, from coordinate 3,322 downwards.
TCCAGGTCTGAGGGTACTCTGAAATACACTGTAAATAATCATAAAAACGATTAATCGTGTTCAAGCGTTTATTTTTTTTAAAGTTTTGAACAAAAAACACTTTCCGCCTTTCAATAACGAAATAATAATATTACAAAATTTGGCAGAAAAAATTCATTATTCAAAGACGATAACTTTAAAAAGTTCTCGATACGAACGCGTATAAAAAAGGCGAGATTTAGTTCGATTCCACCCAAAAATAAAACATAGTTAATAATAATTAACCGCGATTAATTAATACGAGTCGACGACGTCATTAAAATAACGCCGAGAAAAGAATAATAATAAAAAAGTATAAATTATTTTTTGAGGTAGATTTACAAAAAAAAGCTATTAATAATGTTAATGAGCTGTACAAAAAATTCTTTACACGAATAAAAATTTATTAATTATTATTACTATTAAGGAAAATTAACTTCACGTTTCTCAATTTTTTACGTATTTCGAAGTGGGATTTTAATTAATACATTAACGAGAGGAATAATAATAATAATAATACGAGTATTAAAAACAAATTAAAAATCTTAGTAAACGAACCGTCGAGTTATTTTAAAAATATAATCCTTACAATATTAAGGATTTAGACGCTAAAAAAACGTTCGGAAAACTTCTCTTCGGAAACTTTTCCGAGATAATTTTAGGCATAAAATCAAATATTTTCGATGCATTTTATAGTCGATAGAAATAATCAAATTGGCAATTTCAAATTTTCAAACTTTCGCCCCGGCAACTGAGAAGCCCAGATGCCGTTTTACGAAACTGCTACCATTTCAAAGTTTGAAAATGTGAAATTCGTAAATCCTAGTCGGGGCCAACTTCATTGGCCAAGAACGGAGATGGTCAACTTGGCTTCACGCACCAACGAGCCAAAGACTCGGAAAACCTGGAGAATTCTGCAAATTTTTCCTGGGAAAACATGGCAAATTTGGTCCTCGAAAAACGTGGCAAAGTTTGCAATTTTGTCCTCGGAAAATGGGCTTTGAGCTAACCACGTAGAAGCATTAATTTTCGATTCAGACAACATGAATATGTGGAATTTCCATGACTTTTTCAAAATAAGCTATTCTTCCCTGACTTTTCCAGGTCTGGGGGTACCCTGTAATTAGTCGCTGGATCAGAAGAAAGTTATCCTGAGAAAATTTTCAATTGTGACTAAAATTGACGGTTTTGCAAATTTTTCAGATTTCAATAGATTTTTCGACAATATTGCGAATTTTTTGATAATTTGGCCATTTTTTGACAGTTTGGCAGATTTTTCGAAAGTTTGGAAGATTTTTCCACAATTTGGCCAATTTTGGAAAAACGTTTCGACAATTTGGCAAATATTTCGACAATAGCGCACATTCGTTACTTTTCGACAAATCGGCAAATTTTTCACCGATTGCTCAGATAGTTTTCCAGTTCCGTGAATTGACAAAAAGTTCGACACGGACGACCAATAACTAACGAATATTAGTCTAGTTTGTCTAGATTACGATTAATCGATCGTTGATCCGAAGAGCCATGACCAATAACTAACCAAATTAGTCGTTCGTCACGACTGATACACGAATGATTAGTTGTCAAGTCTCAATTGACCAATCGACTAACAAATGACAATCTCTGGCCCATGTTTATCGATGATGATGATGATGATAATTCATGTGCATTATTTATAGAAAATAGAAATTTCTTAATTTTGTGCCTTCCAACAGTGGGAATGTTCGAGGAATGTTAAGGGGAATGTTATCGCTCCCTGTCTATGGGTGAGACTGAGAACACACTGAATGCTTACTTTCGACGCGTTCCAGCTTTGGAACGCACAATGAACGCTGATATCAGAGTGATGGTCAGTGTGATTGGTGGCGCCACTGCATGCGTTGCACATGCGTTGCACATGCGATTTAGCATCTCGTGATGAGTGCGGAACACGTTTTTACGGTACATAGACGGCATACAATCGACGGCTACACTTTTGACCAATAGTGATCTGTGTGCCACTCTGTATCTTACAAATCTGCTTTCAGCGCTTCTTGTAAGTTCAACCTGGCTTGGCTAAGCTTTCTTTGTGTGCACCCTCAGCTAAAACGCATGCCGCATCCTTATCCCGCTTGGTGGCGCTAGTGTACGCCGAGTGGTAAGCGCCTGCAATAAGCATTCAGTGTGTTCTTACCCTAATATCCATTTTACGGAATGCAACGTGTGAGTATTTTATACACCGCGAAAGGTAAAACCTCTACAATATCGATTCAGATAAGGCATGCCGTCGGAAGATCTGTCATCTTTCATTTTTACTCAAATCTTAATCGTCATCGGCGCAACTTCATCGTTATCGCGAGGTGCAACGCGTTGCCTTCTTCTTTCGGCGCCGAAGTTTCTCTCATCCGTATACAAATGTGGCTCTTGCGTTTTCCGCGTGGTGTCACGTGCACGAGTACGCCTCGTCTTCTTCCGAACTGCTCTTGACGATGCCCACGTTCCTCCTCAGAGTTTCGGGCATCAGAATCTCCTCGTCGTCGGACAGTTCGTACCTGAAAATGGGAGAGCGTCATGATTAAAATGACCAAACAGGACAGCTACCAGCTATAACAGTCTGAGAGCTAAGTTTCGCCACTCAACCACTTCGTGGTAGTAAATTTCGCATTTAGAAAATTAACCACTTTAGGTGCGGATAGCTACGCGTACATCCGTATACGTCGACGATGAATCATTGAAAAGTATACTCAAGCGCAGATTATCTTTGTCCACGAGTCATCGAAAAGTGCGGACCCCCTATGTCCGTAAGTTAAACAGGGGTTATTGACAAGTTAAGTGCGGATATTTCTTGTACGCAAGTTGAGGAGGGATCACTGAAAAGTGTACAGGGCCCCCCAGAAATTTGCCTGAAACTTGCCTGACTTTTCCAGGTTTTAAAAAAATTTCCCCGACCAATGATAATGTTAAAAATTGACATATTTCCCAAAATCGACGCAGTAAAACATGTTTCAAAATTTACTAATGAAATTTTGAAAATTAAAATAGAAAAATTAAAAAAATAAAAAAAAAAACTTGCATGAAATTTTTTGGGAAAATTTGAAAATTTGGTATTCAGAAAATGTTGGAAGTTTTGCAAATTTGTATTTGGAAAACTTTGGAAATTTTGCACTTTTGTCCTTGGAAAAACGTGAACAGTTTTGCACTTTTGTCCTCAGAAAACGTGGAAAACTTTGATAATTTGTCCTCGGAACGTGGAAAACTTTGATAATTTGTCCTCGGAAAACGTGGAGAACTTTGCAAAATTGTCCCCAGAAACTGTTGCAAATTT